>LPNX010921318.1:168572-180486 GCA_001517045.1 Pseudotsuga menziesii
CTACATTATGGTATTCCCATGCCTTCCTCCTAGCTCAGAAATACATACTGAAGATGGTGAAAATTCCTATGTTTATGTGGTTAATATTAAATCCAAATATTTTATGGTAGTTTTTTACTTTTTACCACTATGTACAAGTAAGATAGAATTTAAGTATTTTAGCACAACTGGGTCTTTTCTTCATCAAAATGGAAAATTTATGGAATTGAATTAAGGTATAAAATGCAAAAATACACCATGTCCAACTTTAAGCACTCACTTTGGCCTCAATTTGAGCTAGGATGTGTACTTTTGTGCTTTTAGAAAACTTGGGGAGTGTCCAGAGTTTGTGAAAGATCAACAATTTCATGCACTTTGTGTCATAGAATCGTTGGCATAAATTATACAATGAAGAAACTTCATGCTACAAATTGTCAATAAGTTAAGTAATAAATCTATTTACATTGTTTGATCTTAGTGAAGCAAAAGGACCACAATAATCATGCAATAGGAACTAATCCGATGTTCTATAACTAATCAAATCATGTACCCAGAAATATAATAGCGATGAACTCAAGGAAGTGTTTACATGGTAGAAGGGTTGGATGCATGATGGACTAAAATTATTAAATATGCAATGGCACAACAATCTTTAAAAAACAACAAAAAATAGGACATGTGATAGTGTAAGGGTGGTAGAGTTGGGATTATTTTCATAAGTAAGTATTTAGACCTTGAAATGCTAGTGTGTTGTCCCCTTATGGTAGCATTATTTGGGAAGGTGAAATGATGAAACCTTTGCAAATAACTTAGATATTTACAAGATAATTTTTTATGATTTTCCTTCAACTTTACTTCTGTAGGGTATGAAATTCGATCATGCAGAGCTTGGATGGATCATTTGTAATCTTACAATCCCTCCACGCTTTGTGAACTCTGGAAATTTCTTGCTTGGGGGATGAATTTCCTTTTGATGTTGACTTGGCACTTGTCATTTCACATATATTATGAGATGATTTGGATTCTTGGCTATCATGTCAGCTTTGGATTCAGAGCAACATGAAGAGTTTGGAAAAGACAAGTGAGCCAAATCATCTACCTTGAATGGACTTGAAATCAGATCTTAATCGAGAAATAAATTGAATGCAGATCATGGTTGTGGCATGTAGCTAAGACTCTTATTTCTCGTAGAGGGTCAATATTAAATTTTGTGATCATGGGATATATTAAAGACACCGAACTTGTGGTATTTTCGTTAAAGGATATATAAGGAATGCAAAGCATGTAGCATGAATATTTATCAAATATTGTTGAGGGGTAGGTCGTATTTTATAAATAATTCAAGGAGTTTGATGGCCAAAACATCAACATTGAAATCATATAAGAGAACATATATTGGGCCATTGGGTGCTTATTGTTGTTTATAATTTTTCCTTGTATGGAAGATTTAACATTACAATCATTCCAGTTCATTGGTTAAATCCCTTATAAAATCAAGATAGTAATATTTTCAATGAACAAGTGCTGATAGTAATGTCTCAAAATCAGAAAATAGTGTTCCAGGAATCTCATATGGGATTCCAGTTTTGATTGTGCATGGATTGAGAAGAGTAAAATGGGTATTTGAAAACCATTCTAAAGCAGGGCTATGGGCATAAGCAAATTGAAATGGCCACAATAGCAGGGATAATTTTAGGGGCGAATTTTAGCTCAGTGGGCTATTTTTCCATGTTTTTCTCCCAAAAAACATTCGCCATTTTGCATTTTTTGAAGCCCTGTTTCGCCCAATTTTGATGGGGTAAATTTTTTTCACCCTAAAAATTGCCAAATTATTATATAAATGATATAAAATCCTTGGAAATTAAAATATATTTTCAAAAATATCGCCAATAATTTTATAGTTGGCGTTTTAAGAATTGGTAATATTCGCCAACATTTATACACTTTTAAATAAGTATGTTTCCTTAAAATCATCCCTGCACAATAGATAAAGTGCACTTCCATCATTCAGTTTTTTATATTATGTGTGTAAATTGATATGATCATATCTTGTAAACTGTAAACTGGTTCTCCATGAAATGTAAACCGTAAACTAGTTCTCCATGAAATTTGGAGGGGAGAAACACTACATCAAGATGCACAAACCCTCAAAATTTCTCATCAACCTAGTTCACATTTGTTGAGAAATCGACCACTATCACTTACAACCATTTTTCTTATATTTCAAGATCTGTGTGCCTGATGGCAATATATTTTTGTGGGAAGAAGCATAATATTATTACTAACACTTCCAAAAAAAATTCCAAAATCTAGTTGCCAAATTTTGAGAAAAATAACAAAAAGTCTGTTGTAGGAAATCCTGTAACAAATCCAATAACCATTTGTTGATTTGCATATTAGTGCAATCTCAAACCAAAATCCGCCACCTAGGTTTCATTCCTATGTGTCATGATATTGTTTCATGTTGATCAATGTATCCATTCTAGGATAAATAAAGATGGCACCAACTCATGATTAAATTAAGAGTTACTATATTTTACAATGGTTACCAATTTTTTTGTAACAAGCAATTTGATAGTGACTTCATAAATTTGACTTCATATATTGATATGTTTTGAAATTGTCAAGATCATAAGTAGTGAACACCATCTTTAAAGAGAAAGAATCCATAGCATTGAAATGTGGTTGATATGCAAATTATTGGGATGAATGCATGCACATGGTTTATTTTTCAAAGTTGATGATCTTTTTGTTCTTGAATAAAGAGTGATATTTTTTTGTTGCAACATAAAAGAGAACAAGAGGCAAGTGTTTCCACACAAGATCCAACCGTTACAAAACTTTTGGTTTCCACACAAGAACCAACCATGTGAATACTTTCAAAGAGGTAGGTGCTTCCACATAAGAACCAATACTTACAAAACATGTGTTTGTCACACATGAACCTACCACATTAAACTTAGTTGTATCTCAAGTATTTCCAACAATGTTTTCTTTTGAAAGCTTTAAGGAGATATTTTGTAAATCAAGTAGATACAATTCGCTACCCAATTTTTAAACTAAAGAAGACCTACTCACATAGTTCAGAGAATATGTAGGGTTGCATGTGGGCATGCAACATGTTTAGTTGGGGGGAGATGTTGAGTTTAAGAATTGCCATATTTTCACATCCTTTTACCATGCTTTTCATAACCTTTCCTTCGATTTTTAATCATTTTTTTGTGTTTTTGTAATTCCATTTTACTCTATTTTAATTCTTTATGTGGGATTACGTTCAAGATACTTCCAATGCATTTATTTTAGTATGTTAAGTGAATTTATGTTTAAATTTAGAAAAATTACATATTCTCACTTATATTTGAAAGTTGGGTTAGTTTGGTGATGATTACAGAAACTGGCTAGTGATTACAAGAAATGACTAGTGATTATTGAAACTATTTTGGTAACTATGGGAACATGAAATATGCCATTCGTGGTTCAAATTTGAATTTCTTCATTCAACCATGGAAGATTTGACTTAGATTTGGAATGATCATTCAAGTATCTTGGATGTGGGAGAATCATGGACATTTGGGAATGATTAGTTAGCAAATATCTTGGAGATATTCTGAGTTGATTTTTAGTTACTAGTTTTTAGCAAGTTGTTGAACCATACTAGAAATTTGTGGATCTACAATTATTATTTGTTATTTTAGTTTCTAAGAAAACTCATGTATAAATAAGAGTGCCTTCTCCATTTCAAAGGGGAGGACTCTTGGAGAAAATATCCAACTTATCATGGAGTGAATAAAAGTTCTTGGTATTTCCTTATAAACATTGTCATCCTTCAATTCTATAAAATATCATGTTTTGATTCTATAAATAGTATGCTTTGATTTAAGATTTATGATGGTGTAGTTAGTTTAGTACCTTGTTCTAGGGAGAAATAATCTCACTCCAAATGCATCATGGAAGTCCTTCCTTTTATTTTATTTTATGCAAGTGTGTTTTTATTTTATTAAAGCATTCATTCATGGAAAGAAGAGGTGCCTAGTTACACATGCCAAGAGATAACTTGGCGATAACAAGTTCCTAGTAGCATGATGGTGTTCAATTACATGGTCATTGCTAGAATTGATTAATCTTGTTTTTAGGTGATGAATTGTGGTGTTTCATTTTTGCATTTGATTTCATTTATTTTCATTTGATTTCCATAGGAATCTTAGGTAAATCATACTGCAAATAATCCAATTCTACACATACTATGCTTGCATTTCACAATTTTACGAACTGTCGATTGATAATTAAATGTAAAAGGATTTCAACATATAAATTGATTGACATCTGTAAAAGAAGAAAAACTGAAGGGTCAATATTGGATAAAGGAAGATTCTAGGTGAGGGAGATAAGTAGGGCTCAAGAAAGCTACACAAAGGAAGACCTAGAATAGAAAACACATACAGAGCAAGCCAAATCGAGTAAATATGGTATTAGGGAATGATGTGCATATGAACGATGTGGATGATTTAATGGATAGGGTGCTTGTTGGACACTTCATGGGGAAATAGGTGAGTGCATGGATGTTAAGGGAATGGTTATATGGGAAATGGATTTTGGTGTTGGGTTATCTTTCTACCTATGACATTCTGGTTAGGGGTTAGATGAGCTTCATTCTAAAGTCAAAGGAAGACAATTTAAATATTTTGCAACAATATTGGAAATGGGAGCCCTTGGGTCGCTGTCTCAAGAAATGGCTACTAAATTTTGAACATTGGAGTGATAAATTACACATGCAAAAAATCTAGGTAATGTTACCACATTTTCCATGGAAGTTGTGGAGGGAACATATCTTGGAGAAGATGGAGAACTAGTTAGTACATTTTGTGGATTTAGAGGATGCATGGTAGAATAAGGTGGATAAGAGGATGTAATGGATTTTGATGGAATTGGACCTTAGGGAGGGGTTACTTACGGAAAATTCATTGATTGGAGTTTAAGAACATTTACCCAGAAGATGGATTGTCGGAGGATGGGTTTTAGATGTGATTGGTGCAAGGAGGTAGGTCATCTTCATGGATATTTTCCAATCGAGGCCCATGACCAATTTGAGAAGAAGAAAACTTGGGTTAAAAAGGGAGTCGAGGGGGGTTTGACACAAAAGTTTCAAAGGAAAAAAGGAGGTTTCATACCCTTTTTGATCATTGAAAGTTTAGAAGAGGTGAAGGCAGGCAATGAAACATTAACTAAATTGGACTCCAGAGAGTAGAGGATGAGTCTTATGCACATAAATTTCACTTTAATTGGTAAGAATATGGCATCCTCTCCCCTGTGTTTTTCAGAAAAAGAACATGGCTTAGGGTTTTTGGAGGGTCTACTTATTGTGTCATCTAATGCAGTTAGTGAATGTTATAGGAGTGAGGCCTCCTTGATCTGCAATGAATAATGAAAAACATATGATCCCATGGAATATTCATGTTATGGAGACTATTTATGATCAATTCAAGAATGGTTAATGCCAATATATTCTTGTATGTGCTAGGGGAGAACCCTTTTCTCTTCACAATGAGGTTTCACTAACCAAAGCATGTAACAAATTAACAGAATCTCAAATGGCCTCTCAAGGGTTTAAAAAGACCAAGCCACAAATTGTCTCTTCCTATCTACTTAGATAAAAGGTAGAATAAAAAGAGGAGCTCAGGGGTTTGAAAGGGAAACCAAAAATTGATAGAGGACCTCCTTTGAGAGTTGGTAAAAAGTCTCATATTTCATTGGATAAATCATTGGAAAAACAATAAGTTAGGGAGGGGAAGTAGATCACCATTGGCAAGGCCCTTAGAGTGACAAAATCCCAATATAAGGACTCAAAATGATCCTCCTCCCCTTAAATTCTAGGGGAGTTGGAGGTGCCCATAAATTACTATCCTTGAAGAGCCTATGTAGTGTACATAAATTGGATTTGATAATGCTACAAAATGATGTGCTTGGAGTGATTCAATCCTATCACATGTTCCTTAACGACCTTAGGAATATTGGTTTATCTTACCGCAGATTAAATAGTTAAGAACCTAAAAAATGAATGCTTATGGTCTAAATTATGAGAGGAAGAACGCTTGGGATAACCCAGAGGAGTTTGGGTTCTTGGGGAGAAGATGCTAATACTAGGATGAGACATAAATCTCACAGTTTCCATTAGAGAAATCTAGGGGAAGAAAGCAAGACAACACATCCTCAAAGATTTGTTTCTCACTTTTTTGGGGGTAATCAACTTGTTGATATGGAACCTATGAAATTGATTTCCACCTAGAGGGATTCTAAATGAGTGAGGGAATGTATATCCAAAAAACTAGGCAGGTTTCAAGTGGAAAATGATTTCATTTTTTATAATTATCTTAATAAATATTGGGTTAGTTTTGGGTCCTTATCTAATCATTAACAAATTTTATTAAAGATGGAAAATAAGGAAAGTAAGGCCCCATGCCCTTCAAAATTTAATCATGCAAGGTTGTTGGAGAAACATTTTAGATAAATGATAATCTCACAATGGAAACAAGTAAACTTGGATGATGGAGAATCTGTTATGAAACAATTCATTGATAATATCCTAAGGATTAAGGGGCCCATGAAAGGATGGGAAAAATCCCAACTTGATAAAAAAATAGACAATTTTAAGGGAAGTGAAGGAAGGTATTCGTGACCTTTTCAATCATATTCGTGGTGCTAGTTTTTCTAAAGAGAAGGTGAAGGATCTTAAAGTATTAGAATGGAAAAAAGAAGGATATTTTAGAAAAGGAGGAGATTGCTTGGAGATTGAAAAATAGAGTGTTATGGTTGCAAGAGGGGGACAATAATACCATTTTTTCACAAATTCACAAATCATAGAAAGCAAACTAATACCATATGTTATTTTAATCTTACTAATGGAGAAATGTAAAGGTCCTTTAAGGAGAAAGTGGAGGTATACACGACATATTTTAAGTCTCTCTTTATTGATCCTGAAAAGGTAAATATTAGAGAGGTTATGAGGATTATTGGGATGGTTCACATCCTCATCGATGAAGACATGAATAGAACCATTAAGGCTAAAATAACCAAGGAAGAATTCATGAATACTCTATAGTATATCATGAAAGGAAAAATCCTAAGCTATATATGGAATTCTACTTAGGATTTCGATCATATCCTAAAACATTATTTGGTGAAAGTGATAGAGGAATATAGGGTTTCTGGGAAGGTTTTGGGGGTTATTAACTCAACATTTATTTCTCTTATCCCAAAACACCAATATGCTACTACTTATGAGGATTACATGGAAACTTCATTATGTAATTTACTTTACAAGTTTATTTCTAAGACAACTGCTAACATATTGAGAGGTCTTATGTCGTGCATTATTTCAAAGGAGTAGTTTGGATTTTTATTTAATAGGGATATATATGATGCTATATGCAACCACAAAAGAGGATATGCATCTACTTAAAGTTTGGAAGAAAACTTCAACTATACTAAAAAATGACTTGTCCAAGGCTTATGATCAAGTGTATTGGTTGTTTATGAGATTAATGTTGTTATAGTAGGGCACGGGTCTTTAGAATATCAATTGGATATGGGTTTTCTTACATTGGTATATTTTGCAGTGTTGATACACGATGCTCCCTAAATTTTCTTCATGATTTCAATGGATTTGAAGGCAAGGTTGTTCACTATCTCCTTTTATTTTCCTATTACTAGTAGAAGCTTTGAGTATATTGATAAAAGATACAATAAGGAGGGGAGTCCTTAAAGGGATTAAATTGTCAAATTCAATAATTTTAACCCACCTTCTCTTTGTTGATGGCATCTTGATTTTTGGGCCAGGTAATTTACAAGAATTGAAAGTTATTAAGGAACTATTGGAGCTCTTCTCTAATGCTACATGAATACAGTTCAATATGAAAAAATACAAAATCTTGATCAATTCCTTTGCAGTGGAGTTGAATCTCAGTTAGAGCAATTTTTTTGCACAGAGATAAATAAATTGGATCAAGGTATCAAATAATTGGGGTTCCATTTAAATCCCAATGGATATAGGTATGAGGATTGGATATGGCTATAAAAGAAAGTGGAAGCAATAATTTTATTTTGGGTTCACATATGGCTATCTAATGGAGGTCATTTGGTTATCATTAAGTCTAATTTAGAGAGCATCCTAGTTTATTGGATGTTGATTGAAAAAATTCCTAAAGAAATCTTAAATAAAATTAAGAAGAAATGTTTTAGTTTCTTGTGGATAAGGAAAACAATTAAGGAAGGTGTCCCTCTAGTTAAATGGACCAATATTGCAATCCTTAAAGCTTTAGATGGATGGGGATTGAAGAACATACATCACTTTAACCTGGTGTTTGCCACAAATACCCTTTGGAGGCTTGTATTAAATGATGGTATTTGCGAAAAAACTATGATATCAAAATACGTGAAAGATATATCATTTGAAGATTGGTTTAGAAATGAAGGGAAGGATTCATAAGGGGGTTCTATTGTGTGGAAATTCTTGGATAGTGTTCTTACCTTGGTGGGAAAATGGAATGTCTTGAGGATTGGAAATGGTAGGAGAGTCAAGATAGGGGAGGACCCTTGGATGAGAGATAAAGGAAATTATAGGATGTTAGAAGCCCTCCTTAAAATTCTCCACACTTAGAGATTATTTTGTTAAGATGAACAATAATGTTTGGTCTCAAGTATGGGTGATTGATAGATATCTCAATTTGGATAATTAATTGGCAGATGAGTGGATGCAGTACATTCTTAACCTCAATCATAGTGTTGTTATATTATTTAATAAGGAAGGCACTTTGTGTTTTGTCCAAAAACATAGTTGCAGGTAGGTTTAGAACCAAACTAGGATACATAACCATTATTGAGGAAGGAATACTATTATGTACCCAAATTTTACTTTAACCATTCACAAGAATAATAATTAACTTTTCGAATTCCATGGCCTAGTCACTTTGTAAGGTTCATAAGAGATTGTTGAGGAGGTGATGTGGGTCATAAAATTGTAAAGTATGGTGTCCAATATTTTTGAATAAGGTGAAATCAGAAAAAATGGAAAATGAGGGCACATTAGAGGAGTAATTATGGTTTCGATAAGGTGTGACACGTGGAAGGAAGCTCATAATGAAGTCATATTGAGAGTGTAACTCACCACTAACTTGAAATAGCTAGGATGAGTGCATTAGATGAAGAAGGAATCCAAGTGGGTTGTAACTCCCACCAAATGAGGAAGAATATCATCAAATCAACGCATAGGGAAATGATGATATTGCAAAGGTTAAAAATAGCTAATGAAGGTGCACTAGAGAAGTGTAACTCCCCAAGGAGATCGCATGAGGAGGTAGGTGGGACCAAATGAATTGTAACTCCCTCTAAACAAGGGAGGCACCTCCTAATTCGAATACCAAGGAAGATCAAGTATCCTAACATTAGAGAGGAATTTAATGTGTCCCAAAGAAACATTCTCTCATGAAAATTAATATTTATTAATATTTTATTGATAATTTTGAGAGAGAAAACTCTAGAAGGATGAATGAATAATTATAAAAGAAGGGTCAGGGAACCTATTTGAGATATTTTGGAAAAACATTTTTTGAACTGAAGAGATCTTGTGGATATAAACCTTGGGATATGTGCCCCTTGTATTTGTGACCGGTTTTAGTGGTGAAAGATTCCACCCTAACTGGTGTGAGAGGAGAGATAATCTAGATCCATTCATTTGGGCTTCATAATTTATAGGTATTGAGATATATCATCTGGATTTCTCTTCTAAGATTCATTGATCAGAATATATGTGTGATTTTCATTGTATATATGAAGATTCATTAGTGTTCCAGTGTTTCTATTGTGGTGGTTTTCTAGTGTTCTTAGTGTGGATGATGCATTTTCTCTCATACAATGTTAGTTTGCTATTGTTTTTATTCTTGGAGGACACATTTGTGGAAGACAAAGCACCATTTTGGATCTTCAAAACATATTCTCAAATCCCTTTCTCAGATCCATTGTGTTGGTGCTCTTGATGTGTGGTTGAAGCAACTTTATCATTGGAATTGATGTTGGTGGGTCGAAATTGATCTATCGGTTCTTATATCTTTGTGCATTTCTAGACTATGAGACCTATTCTATTTCATCCGGAGCATTGTTTATAGCAGGAAACAATTTTTTTTCACTGAAAAGGCTTTCTAGATGACGAAGATACACTCATCTTATCACATCCACTCTATTCAACATCTTCTTATTGTAGAGGGGAACACTTGTGCAATTCTATCTTTATATTTCATGAGTTTCAAGCTGTTGTAAGAGAATTTATTGTTGTAATCAATGATATTCCCATTCCATTCAGTACATAATAAATATTTATAGTGTTTCTTCCATATTATTCTCAATATTCAAGTTTCCAATAGATCTATGTGCAAATATGTAAATATGGCTATGAAACCTTAATGCAATGTGTATTAAACTTTTATTAAAGCACCCTGAAGTCTATTAATGGGATATTTAGTTTGGTTTTGGTGTGTTTAAATGAATTTGGATATGTTTGGGTGAATTTGAGTCGCTTAGGAGGTGTTTGGAAAGAGTTGGAAATTAAGACCATCTTTATAGTGAAATTCGAGCTAGTCTTCCTAGATTCGAGTTGATGGTTATGGAGTTGTTCATGTGTGTTTAAATATGAAATATATGTCATTCGTACTTCTATATTGAGCCAATGACTATTTCTTTGAATTGGTGAATCGGTCTTTGAATTCCACGCTTCAAAAGTGATGCCAAAAAGGTTGCATACAAATTGTTTAAGGAAAGTTCTAAACATGACTTAATAACCAAGTATCAAAACTTTACATCATATTTGTTTGTATACATTACAGTGGTTAAAATTCATATTTTATATATATGCACATCTATGATGAAATCATAAAATTTATATAATTTCCACTTTGATGATTGGGATGCAAACATTTTGTAGGAAGCCTTCATAATCCATTGTTTGGATAAAGTTGAAAATCAACATAATTTCCATTGAAAATTTGGAGTTAATATTCCTTATTTTTAATTGGGGATATTACAAATACCTACAGATAAAGAATGGTGGTGGCGACTAGTGTGGAATATGTATGGGACACATAAAATGAGGATTTTTTTATGGTTAGCCTTAGATATCAAATTACTAACTTGGGACAATTGAAAAAAGAGGAGTTGGATGGGCTCGGGTAGACGTATTGTTTGTAAAATGGAGAACTATTCAGTAGATCACTTGTTTGTGCATTGTGCTTACACTAAGGAAGTTTGGAAGGAAATATATCATCGGATTGGTTTAAAAAATAGGTGGAATAGTGACTAACTTAGTGGACTATTTGCGATAATGGTTAACATATAGAGTGTTAGGTCAAACGAGCAACATTAACATAATAATGATCTAGAAATAAACATTGCAAGCAACATTCAAGATAGACACACAATATACCCTGGAAACCCCATGCAGGGAAAACCAACACCAATGAAGATCTTCATTACATGGCCAAAACCGGCCATCTAGGCCAAGTGAGCTAGCCACCGCTCACCTCCAGGCCTCTTTACAATGGAGCCTCCTCAAGCCTTATAAAGGCTTAATCACATGCAATACCATGGGACAATACCATGGGCTACAACAAACCATGTTCCCAAACCATGTGCTAGACCTAAACCAACTTTGACTCGATCTCAAGTCAAGGTTAACCCTAACAATCCCCCCTTTAAACTTGACTTGGAGTAATCACCAACTCCCCTCAAATATTTACCGAGGAATCTTACATACACCCCCCTATCACCTATGTCTATCTCCCGACTTTATCGGTGAGTTACCAGGGGTATGCATGCCTTACCAGGTCTTATAGCCATATGCCCATTTACATGCAAACCGCTCCATTACATTTTTTTTTCATGTGCCTTCATG
>LPNX010921318.1:180565-205638 GCA_001517045.1 Pseudotsuga menziesii
CGTTACTTCATCCTCTTGCTTTCCATGCTCGCTTCCTTGCTCGTCTTTTTCCATGCTCCCTTTGTACCTACATCCAAACTCTATCATTGATGTCCATATAAAGAAAAATCCATCTACCGGATTACATGGGTCATCGGCCGCTGTAACCGCCAGTTCTCTAGGAATTCTCTTCACATACATGGCTCATCAATATTGGTCCCAAAACCGAGATTAAACCATCTCACATTTCTCCTGCAATCGAAGACTCAACCTCTCTGATCCACATCAAGCTAGGCTACGAGTACACCTGCCACCCTCGTACCTACCTAGTGGTTCATTCCACACTTGATGCAACATCCCTTCTTTGCGCATAAGAGGGATACCTTATGCTTTTAGCATCCAGAGAAATCCAAACTTTCCTACGGCTAAGTTTCACATGGACAAAAAAATTACCGCTAGGGTGTCGGGTACCACCGAACATGCACCCCACAATTTGATTCAACATAGAAACACCAACGAGCATAAACCAAGCCAAACCATGGCTATGATACCAGTTGTTAGGTCAAAATGAGCAACATTAACATAATAATGAGCCAGAAATAAACATTGCAAGCAACATTCAAGATAGACACACAATATACCCTGGAAACCCCATGCGGGGAAAACCAGCACCAATGAAGATCTTCATTACATGGCCAAAACCGGCCATCTAGGCCAAGTGAGCTAGCCACCGCTCACCTCCAGGCCTCTTTACAATGGAGCCTCCTCAAGCCTTATTAAGGCTTAATCACATGCAATACCATGGGCTACAACAAACCATGTGCTAGACCTAAACCAACTTTGACTCGATCTCAAGTCAAGGTTAACCCTAACATAGAGGAGAAAAAATATATTGGGCAATGCCTTGCATTTGTGTGTACTAGATTTGGTGGGTTAGGACCTTGATGTTGTTTGAAGGGAATGACTACTCTATTTATTTGCTGGATCATAAGATCATAACATATATTAAGGAACGTAAGGGGACCACTAAAGAGAAGATTCAAATTAAAGGATGATTTTTATGCCGAGCATTGACTATTACAAACCTTGGGATTATTTTGATGCTTCTTTCCAAGGGGACCTTGGAAGGTGTAGAACAGGGGCAATATTACACAAAAATTTCTCTCACCACAACAATTTAGAACTTGGAGAAGGTACAAACAAAAATTACAGAGCTAATTTCCTATCATTGTGGATTTTGTTGAGAGCACTGAAAAAAAAGGCATGAAAACTCTTCAGGTGATGGGTGAATCAAAACTTGCTATTGCTTAGGAAAATAAAAAAAAATATGGGTGGAAAATTTGGTTTTGAATCCTATCTTGGAACAAATCAAAGAAGTAATGGTCACCTTCAATGATATAACCTTTACTCATATATTAAAAGAATATAATTCATAGGGAAATTGACTTTGAAAGGAAGCTATGAATGTGCAAGAGGGCACTTTGATAGAATCTGAATATAGAGGAGGATCCTTCTAGACATCTACATATTATATTATGTTTTGAAGTGGCATCAGTTTGTTCTTTTTATTATTATGACATTTTTGTTTAGTATTATCTTTTAGAAGTCTAGAATTTTGTCTATAGGGATTACATGATATGATAGATCAAACAGGTCGGGTTAGTTTGAATGACTATTCATTTTTGTTGTCTTTTTCTAAGATTTATATAGGGAAAAAAACATGCCTTATGAAGGACATGATCGTAGGAATAGTTTTTGCAACATAGTAGGGATAGTTAGGCCAATAATCAATTGATTAGATCCCAAGAAGAGTAGTCCAATGTATATTTTTGTTTTCTACCTTGAAAATATAAATATGAAGATTTTTTTCTTAAGAAAAGAAGACGCTAAAAAATGATTAAAAAGTAATATTTTAGATTGTACGTAAATGTATGACATCCTAAATTAATCAAGAATATATGCTTAGATAGAGGTTAAATCTTAAAAAAATAAACGACAAATATCATTTTTAAAATGCCAAAAATTTCAAATTTTAGGATTTAAAAAATAAAATATTGGAGGAAGAATTGAAAAAACATCATAAAGAAAGACATTAAAAAATATCAAAACACAACATTTTAAAAAAGGTCGATACTTTATAATTAACAACATTCAAAATGTCAAAAATCTAATTTGAAACAAAAAAAGATGTTACTACTAGCATAACTTTTTGAAACACCACTTTTAAAAACGAGAGTTAAAAAAATAGTAAATGCAACTTCTCAAAAAAACATTGTAGGGTTCTTGTTAAGTTGGTAACTATGTTCATATGATGTTGTATGTCAGCTTGGCTTGTTTGAATACGAGTTTGAGGTAAGGTTTGTGGAGTTGTTGTGAAAGTACCAATAGTAAAAAATCCAAAGGATAAAAGGAATGGTTGAAGAAGATACCCAAGGCTCAACTGAGTTTAGGTTATTGAGTGGAGGAGACACACATGGCGAGAGAAGGAGAAGAGACATTCCCTCAACATAGGGTTTCATTGGGGATGCTAAGAGAGGTTTGCTTGTCATCAATTACTGACTTGACAAAAAATTTGACCTCAAATTGAGATCTCTAGCCCTAAAACTCATAATTTTGGGTAAAAACACAAATGAACCGTTGAAGAAAAAATTGATGGCCAAACAACATTTTTTAAGGTTAAAATTACAACTTATTTGAAATTGTGGCCTTCACATATAGTACATTTGTAAGTTAAATTTTAAAATCAACTCTCACATCGAAAATAGTGATCCTAGAATCACATTTTTTTGTGTGTGTTAAAATTACGACATGTTTGAAATTATGGCCTTAAGAACTAATACTATTGTAGCCAAAACCTTAGAATCAACCCCTAAATCCAAAAGTGGTGCTCCCATAATATTTTTTTTTGGCTGTGGGGGGGGGGATGAGAGGTGGTTAAAATTACAACTTGTTTGAAATTGTGGCCATAACAATTGATCCTATTTCATGCAAAACCTTAAAATCAACTCTCAAATTGAAAATAGATGCTCCTAATGGCATCTCACTTTTGGGTTAAAATTTGCATTTTTTATGACATGGCTAAAAAGCCTAACAATGTTGTAAACAAATGCAAAATAATAATAATAATAATAAATGACACTAGGAGAAAATAATAATAATATTTTTTCTTAATTGAAAAATAATTCAAGGAAAACCATAAAAAATCCCCTAGCCAACCTCACCATTTATCTAAAAAAAGAGGACAATTTTCAAAAAAACGTTTTAATTTAGATTGAGGTTAAAACATTAAAAAGTGAAAAGAAAAGTGGTGAGGGATTTTTCTATATTCTTTTAAAATGAATTCATTTCTCTTTTTTAAATGTTTTTTATCCTTTAATTTTTTTTTATAAGAATGATAAGCAAGGTTTGGCCTTTTTAAAACAATTTGTAATTTTAATCCCAAAAAATAAAAGGGTAATTACGGGGCACCAATTTTGGATTTAGGGTTAAAATCAACTACTAAATGTTACCTTTGGAGGGCTCTTGTCAAGTTTGTACTCTGTGAAAGGAAATGCACATCAATTTAGGAGGAATGGATCTCCTTGAAAGAGAGGTTAGATTCGTTTCAAGGAAAAGGTCTAGCAGGGCACATGCAAAAGCCTTACAAGAAATTAAATGCTTGGAAGAAATTGATGTTGAAACCTAAACTCGTGCCAAAAAATAGAGTTGGGAAAATGGATTAAGAGAAGCCACAAAACTTGTCATTTCAATGGTGCTAAATCGAGTCACCTCCATTGTAGAGAGGTAGAGGATGGGAGGGGGAGTTACCTCAAGAAGTGCCTAGGCAAAGAGTTGTAACCCTCCTTCTATTGGAGATAAAGGACACAATTCCTCCTATAGTGGGAGTAGGGGATAGAAACGAAAAATAAAAGTGATCCTTCATTCAAGAGAGGGAGCAGTTGACGAAAACTCTATTACTCCTCAATAGATTCCCAAAATGTAGAGTGAAATCAACGCCATGCTACCACTAGGAAGAAGGAGAGAGTGGAGTCGCCACAGTCTAGGATTTAGGGAAAAGCCAATATACTTAAAGAGAAGAGAATGGTGTAACACCACCAGATTAGCTATGGTTTTACTCTTAATAAGTTATTTAAGGTTGCAGGTTGATTAGGGTACTTCAATTATGGTTCCCAACAAGTAATAAACAACGAATCAACAAATGAAGTAAAACTACCTACAGTTATTCCTGCACTACTGTGTTGAGTGAAATAAGCTAAATGTTGGAAATAAAAGAGAGGAAAAAAAGAAGGAACTCACCTGAATGAGTGTTGTTGTAGGTGATGAAGCTTCTTGGGTTGAAGATGAGAGTTGTAATAGGGATCTAAGGGAGTGTTCCACCTCCAAATCCATTGTAATCTTCTTGCAAAAAAGACTTGTGCCAATATTTGATACAATGTAGTAATAATGCTACATCTGCCACATAAATGATACTTAAACGATACATAAACGAGATAATAATGGTGACCCAAAGTGCCTTTATAAGGGTTTGATTCTCTCTCAAGGTTGTAGGGTTGAACTGTCCAAGGTATGAGAGATGACTAAGCCTTTGAATACACTCTAGGATAAAATAAGAAGCTTGCAAGCTTGTAGTCAAATTAATAGCGATAAATCCGTGTTTGTGTGCTATAGAAGATAAACATCCTAAAGCCTAGAGGGTGGATTCAAAAGCTAGATCAAAATTTGATGCAAGTGTACACATGCAAGATTATAGTGAGAGAATCAAAGCACAATTAAAGAGTTCAAGAGAGAACAAGAGAATTTACAAAGAGGAACTAAATGATATAAATAGGAAAGAGAATGACCTCAAGCACAATAAGTAAACATTAAACTAATCCTTGGAGAGAATGACTTGTATGAAAAAGTCAAACTACATGGTTTGATCTCATATTACAAGTGTTTGAGACAATAATGTAGGTTTCCCCCCATATATAAGCTCTTTAGTTTTCAAACCACAAGACACAATTGTAGAACAACTAAGAAAGTCATGTTTCAATTAGATCCTTGACATTAGGAGTGATTAAAGAAGACTTGAATCATTTAACCCTAGAAATATAAAACCCAAACAAATTTGGGTTGTCATGGACCCATAATAAAGTGTTCCAACTCTGGAGTTAATAAGGATCTTGTGCCCCAAACTAGGCCAATAGAGTATGGAAGTATTGTAAATGATTGTATCAAAGGGTCAAAATGAACCAAATTGGCAACTAAAGGCCAAAAGATAGAGGAGGAAGGAGATAAAGGACCCTACCAAAGCACTAGACATGCCTACGGGGTTGCTACCTAATCTAAGCTAATGGAACTTAAGGAGGTCGAAGATAGAAGGATATGAAAGAGATATCGATGTCAACATTAGCCAGGTTGCATGGATATGACACAAAAGTAGGTCATACCATGACATCCCTAGTGGGTAGGAGTATGTGAGTACTAAAGTGTGAAATCTATATACTTCACAAAGGGCTATAATCTTATACCAAGACATGAAAATAGGTCTACTAATACTATTACCATATATTATCTCAAAACTCGATTTCATGGAAATGTGTATACTAACATTCCTTCTAACACATTTAAACTTAATTTCAATGATATTTTTAATACATTTGCTAGTGCAATTCAACTTGGTTAGTATTCCTTTTAACATATTGAAGTACAATTTTAATGAAGCTTTTAATGACTTTATTAACCTAATGACTATGAAGGTCCCATGAAAGATCTTTGTTTTTATTGTGTGAAAAAATATTAATTATCTTGAAGTCTTCTTTCACAATAATACTTTTAAGTCTCAACCAATTCAAGTTGATGTTTTCTTCAAAGACTATTTCATTGAGAGAAGCATGTACACATTACTATATATATATAATGTATCGCTAATGCACTAAAATGAAAGGAAAGTTGAGGGTTATAAAAATGAACAAAAAAATATCAACTACAATCATAATAAATCAATATAGGAAATCTTAGATCTAGAAGTTTATTACTTCGTTTATTTTTTATTTTTCTCGTAACTTCATAAGTTCTAAGTTAAAATAGATCTAAGCAAACCATTATCAAAACCCCCTCTGTGTATGTGCATATAAAACTAAGATATTCCATTATCATTACTAACCCTCCCTATTGTTACTAACCACACCTATTAGAAAAATGTCCTCATTTCTATTCTATTAAATAATCAAACACTTGTTCTTCAAGTGCCCAAAGCATGATACAAATATAGTAGAGTTACAAGATTAAAATTACATAATTAATGTATATATCATTTCTTGCTCTTTAGAAAGTAATTCTCAATCTTTCCCTTTTGGTTTCTTCTTTTTAACTTGTTGCCACCACGTTGAAGAATTAGACAAATAACCTAAGAGTAAGTTAGAAGGCAAAAGATCAAGATTCATAGAGTGAACTAGTTCCTTATCTGAATCAAAGGTATCGGTTTGTGATGTCTTTTCGTTTCACCAATAGGGGCTTTAGCTACTACAACCTCCCTCAAGGAGGAAATCCTATCCTGTTTCTTCAATTTTATCTACCTAAGGTATCGGGTTTGTGATGTCTTCTCATTTTACCAAGAGGGACTTTAGCTACCACAACCTCCCTCAAGAAGGAAAGCCTTGTATCCCGTTTCTTCAACTCTATCTACCAAACAATGAGTGGATTCTCCAATTAACGAGGTTGGTTTACCTCATTTTAATCAATATCAACAAACTTTAATTATTGGTTTATCTCATTATAATCAATACCAATATTCAAATTTAATCCCTTTAAAAACTCTTACTTTTATCTTTTTTATTTTAATGATCTCATTCTCTTAAAAAACATAAACTTAAACATAAGACAAATAGTTTGTAATATATTGAAATATAACATATCCTATACTTAAACTTATATTATCCAATGCCAAAAATATATATATTCTCATAATCCAAAACATATGTATCTCTTACTTCTCAAAATTGCATTTAAATACTCCATTGGAATTAACCTTTTATGATGAGGATCTTTAATGGAAAAACCCGATTAAACTCTTTAAATACACCTTATACATTTTCAAATAGTTGTAAGTAATTGTTTATTTGCAAATTGGAAAAAAATATCTTCGCTACTAAATTTTGAATATCGCTCAAATTGGGGAATTATTTGTGATCATGTTGGAGTGTTTGTGTTTTTTTACAATTAAATTCAATCTTTATGAGTTAAATAATTAATAATATTTTTGCCTCAAGAGAGGCTCTACAGCTACAGCCTAGTATGGGGAGATCTTGTAACTTGATGTTACGACAAAAAATAATAGTGATAGTGAATATTATGGGAGAGATCTTGTAACTTGATGTAAAGTTAGTAACTTTTGTAACATGTCGGCAAAAAATAATAGTGATAGTGAATATTATGGGAGAGATCTTGTAACATGATGTAAAGTTTGTAAGGTTTGTAAAATGTTGGCAAAAAATAATAGTGAAAGTGAATATTATGGGAGAGATCTTGTCACATGATATAAAGTTTGTAATATTGAAGTAACTAATTTAAAAAGTAGTAAATATTTTGTCGGCCTAGGATATGTAAAAAGCAGTAACTAATGTAAAAAATAGTAAAGATTTGATCCCTCTGGGTACTTGGTAGAGCCTAGAATTTGGATCTATGCTGGTTATTTAAACATTTCTGAATTATGAGCTGGTTTGTTTGATTAATAGAGTGAAAGTGGTGTTAATCCATTCACAAAATTTAAATCTCAATCTATTATATATGTGCTCCATTATAAAATCCAATATTAGAGGGTGCCTGCACATCTTTTTAACATCTATATATTGATTAATATTCCACGCAGCAAATGAAAAATTCATAACATTAACATATCCTTAAAGAAATTAAGAAGTGCTCATCCAGCAATGACCTTACCACAGACAAACTTTTCAAGCACAAAGAAGCTCAGTCCCTACAAAATCCATTCAAATCACAACCAAATTCTACATTCTGAAACACAACAACCACTCAATTCCATTGTCTGAAACATAGTGTACATTATCGCTGGAGGAAAGACCAAAAGAATGGGGAGGGGAACAGTATTTATTCTGTAAATACAAACACATAAAAGAAGGAAAACACTCAATCCCCACTACAAACCTGACTTATTTCCCATGTATGTTATTTTAGAGACCGTGTGTATGTTAAAATTATATCTGGTATGATTTCTGCTAGTATTAAAAGCTCTCTACTGAATGAAATCCTATTCTCTAGAGACATCCACTAGTCCTTGACAGAGTTTACCTTGACTGAAAATTACCTCGTCTTCTTATTTCCATGTTTCTACTTTGACTAACATTGGATAGTATGTTGCTTCTCCATTCTTGCTTTCAGCCCTAGGGCTTGCTCTGGTGATTCTGGGAGATGCATTTCCAGGAGACAGTCCGGAATTTTGTGTTGATCTGTGACCATTTTCCAGCGAGTTGGTGTTTATTGAATGCTTGTAGGATAATATCCTTTTTCTGAATGATGCTTGCTTCTTGGTGTTTGGCAATGGGGAGGATACTTGATCACTATCAGTACATTCAGGACTGTAACTCTCTGAAATACTTTGTGAGATTTCATCTGTTGTGAATTGCTTGGAAAGTGACCCAGTATCTCTTTTGTTGTTTGTCGACAAAGTACAACTCAATCCATGAGTTGTATTAGGCTCTGAAAGACATTGGATATCATCAATAGTGAATTTTTTAGAATAGGACTCAGAAAACCTCATTTTCTTTGGGACTGTAGCATGCTTCACTCCATTATTAATATCCATATCAAGGTGCTCTGATTCATCAGTTGTGCATAATTGCTTCGACAATGGTCCAGCAGACACCTTGAGACGTTGTGGCATTGATGGGCATCTTAACCCATGATCATCCTTGACCCTAAACTCTGAAACACATTCTGATTCATCAATTGTACCTTGCTTGGAAACGAGAACATCCACTACCTTATTGTTAGCCATGGAGTACTTCAGTATTTTGTTATAATTGAATTCTGAGTTACGCTGTGATTGTCTAATAGAGCTTGCCTTGGAGCAAGTGGGCATTGCTCTGGCATCAATGGGTAGAGATAGTCTCCTTCCATTCCTTTCTTCTCTCTTTATTTCCTTCCCTGGAAATATGCAGTTCATATTCTGTGCCCTCCCTCGGAGGCGGCTGCAAGCAGTAGGTGACATAAATCTGGGCATGTTTAACTCTATAGATCTATCTACAATGCTACATGAGTCAGCAGATTCTGTGTCTATGGCATATTGTTCCTGACTAGCAGAAGTTTGTGTCATCTGATTTTCTGAGGGATCACTCTTCAGGACTTTCTTCTTTTCCCTTAAAAGAAGTTCAACAGTTTGGATATGCTTTATCGCTCTATGGCATTCATCTTCAAGGTGTCTCATGTGCAACATGATATCAGCCATGGCACTTGTTCTCTGTTCCTTGGCTTCCTTCATAGACAACAGAATACACTCATATTAATTTCATACAGTATTAATATAATTTGTTTACAGAACACAGACAGATAATCTCATCTATCTTCTGAATATGTAAAAGAAATGCAACTATTTAATCTAAAAGAGGATATAGGGGGGCATACAGCTGATAGCTCCCTTCCAAGTTGTGTGCCTCGTGCCCTGGTCCCAAAACTCAGAGAACAAACAGTCTCAGATAGATCATCCTCCCTCGGACTAATATGGAGAAGCATCACAACCTTCGAATCATTTGCTGCGTATTAATATAAAAAGTTGAATAAGATATTCTATATCCATCATACAAAAAATATGAAACCGTAATATATATTTTCATGTGGGTACACCATATAAAGTTTATTAACAGAAAGAGAATTGTGGATACCGAGAGAGTCTTTGAGTATTTGAGTTAGTTTGCTATTCCTGCAAGTACACAGAAAAGCAAACATTCCTACCAATTGTTAAATTAGGGCTGTTGCTTCAAAGTTACTAGCATAAGGAACATCAAAAGCTGCAAGAACCTCTTCATGCTTTGAAGTTCAAAGGTTCAAGTACCTGTAAGGTATGTGAGGCTGTTTCCTCTGCAATGCATTAATAACGTCTCCAAGGGCAGAGAGTGACAAGTTTATAGCTTTTGCTTCTTCCATAGTTTGGCCACTAGCCCGCGTCTTGAGAATACGTTCGCTTCCACCTAAATCAACCATCCACAACTTGCTTGTTATGGTGTATGCATCATCAGCCCTCGAACCTCTAATGACAATCCTGATCAAGCTGAAAAGAGGAACAGTTCCCATTAGGAGAAGCTTCCTAGTCTACATTTTCTTTACCAAGTTCTGAAAAATTAAATTTCCAAGTAAGCAAAATTCTATTCAAAGGTGCATGAATACTTCTAACCTTTAGTGCTATATCTAGACGTTAACCTGTAACACATATCTTCCTGATTACAGAGATGAAAAGAAGTGATGAATCGGCTGGAATTAAAGTTTTTTATTCTTTAAAATTTTGCTGAGGATATCATTCAGAAAAACTACTGCACAAAATTTAGTAAACATTACCGCAACTCACCTATGTGACCTGCTTGAAGCCTCATTGACGTTGGTCCATGCAGTAGATCTTGCTCGTCTACCTAGACGGTACAATTGAAATGCTTGTTTGAAATCCATCACTACAACCTCGTGCAAATTTTCAATCTCCACGCCACTTGGTGCATCCATTTGAATTGAAAGGCTATACTAAAACTAGAAAAGTTCATCAATCTATTCAAATCTTCAAATAAAATTCCGTGAGAGAATAGAAGCACATTTCAAAAACTTCAGAACAGAGGAGCATAAGAATGGATGGTGTTACCATTTTGCAGAGGGTTCTGTTGGCCTTGTAGGTCGACGCACAAGCAAATCTCTCAGAGCTCCCTTGTAAACCTCCAGCATGCTAATTGTAAAGGTAAAGGTTAAACTACTGTCCAAAGCAGCCTGTCGAAAGAGTTCCTTGAATGTGTGAGGAACAACGCCAGGACTATCTGGCCTTCCTTCCTGCAAAATATTAATCAAGATGAAAGTAAATGCTTGGTTAATCTTCATGGGGCAGGCTTCATGAAATTTCCATGATACTTCAATTTTATAACCTTATCCAGTTGAGAGAATGCATTTGCAGATTGGTAAACTCAGATGGCATCATAAGCTATCCCTAACAAAAACAGTGCCGATTACAATGTAGTGGGTAGGTGCTTTTGAACCACGAATTTCATTCATTCAATGCATGGCATTCTCGCAAAATCCTGGTGCAACTGTGAGGGTTGTGGGCAGTTGGTTATTCCCTTCTGATAATAAAGGAAAAAATGGCATTTCCAGCATAGTCTTTTTGACATAATTTTAGAAATCTTATGTAAAATTACACTGTGAATACTGTAGAATCCAGATCACCATGTGCAATTCTCTGCATTTAGGTCAAGGTCTTAAAAAGGAAACGGTAAGGATTTTAATTTTGAGCTGGCAAACCTCAGGCTCAAACGTAACTCCTTGCTTATTAGGCACAATCAGGTATTAAGGACTGTATTCTGAAAGAAAGTAAAATAATAGGTTTCAAATTTGACTTAAAAAACAACCAAAACACGCACCATCGTATAGGTTTTGCCAGTTCCGGTCTGCCCATATGCAAAAATACATACATTGTGGCCATCCAAAGCAGATCTGAGAATTGGCACCAATTCTGCAAACACATCATCTGCACAAAAATCGCTAGAGTTTAAAAACAATTTTGAATTTACTCACATAAATATTTAAATGGCAGTCACTAAAAGCATTTCTTTGTACCTTGTGAATCCTCAGGAAGAAACACCTTGTCAAAGTGATATGCCTTCAGCTTTCCCCCAGCTTTGACGACAACCTGGTCTGACTGAGGGGCTACAATAGGTCCTGGACGTGCTCTCTTCTCATTCCCATGAAATGGTCTCAGGCGACAGAATACACGAATGCTCCCTGCAACGTAAATATTATATACCACTTCTCAGAAACACCATGATACACATTTTACTGAAACACTCAGCTGCACAACGAAGGGATATGATACCCTCGAAGCTTTAACCCAGTAAGGCCCTGATCAACCCTTGTAAAAAAGGATTGTTCCCTAGAAGCAAACTAGATGATAACGCGTGAGAAGCAAAATATTAAAACAGAAGATAGGCTTACCCTTGAGATCCAGTAACTTATTAAGGGCCTCTCTCCGCTTGATGTCACACAATTTGAGATAGTCTTTTAATGTGTTTAATTCGCCTGAAATGAAGATAAGATCCAGATAAACACTGTCAAATCTGCCAGATAACCTGTTAGAGTTGTAATGAATATTTCAGCTGGAATCCTATTCTTCTGAATTTAGAGGTAGGGTAAGATAGGGCAATGAAGATATGATAAAGATGAGATTAAGATCAATGACAATTTTTTCCTCTGGACCAAGGGAGAAATGAAGTATTGATGTCCAAAGTAACTGCACGAAATAAAAAACATCTTAAAGGCATGCATACCTTCTATTTTCACAATGTTTTCTTCCAGCTGCTGCTTTTCACTCTCAGAAATCCTTCTATCGATATTCTGAGCAGGTAGGCTAGTGGGAAATTGAAGAGATTTCGAAACACGAGACAAATCATCAATCATGAGACGAACTGCATCGGCCAAAGTAAAGGTGGAATCGGCTTTCGAGTCCAGAAGACAGGGGATCGATTCCCACAAGTTCTCAGGCGCCTTGAAGGTTCCCTCCACAAACCCATGGGCGCCATTAGCTGGTAGAACCATCCCTTTCCTACTCATGCCAACAACCTGGTTGGACCTAACTCTGAATTACACAAAATTCACTGTCTTCCCTTCCTGTACAAGTGACTAGAAATTCTTCATCAGTCATAAAAATGATCGAATATAAAAACGGCCGCTCTGTTGCAACTGTAAACCGCTGTCTTTTATTCTCTTTTATTCATATTGAACGGCCATTGCATACGTGGAAACAAACTATTCATTGAGGAATAAATAAAACCAAGCATTTCTGCAATTTAGTTACTTACAAACTCGATTATAATGCGGGAATCGTTGCAGTTACTCCAACAAAAGCGTCACAGGCGGAAAGGTAGCATGCTGCTCTGACACTGGGTTTCGTCTTCTCCAAGCCTTCAGGACTCATTCTGAAACAAAGCAAAATTAGGGCCTTCGTCTTCATCACTGTTTTTCATATGGGGATTCGACCATGGAATCATTCGAATGTCTCAATTCTCAAGCCATGGAGCTTTTCATAAACAAGATTTGCAGAATACCAAAGAATTGGGTAGCAGATTGATCAATAAGGGATGTCAATTGGTCCCCTGAAAGCCCAAAATTCTCCTCGTTGACCCACTAGTGGGAGCAAGCGTCAAACCTTCTCTTTGGGAATTTTCGATCACAATTCAAAGGCATTTACAACAGAATGATCTATGCATCGAAAACAGAGAGATCTCATTATATATACCCAACAAACAATACAACTTCCCGCTGAGTCCCAATGTTCAAGCTCAGCATCAGCGACCGTCAGCTCAGCTAAATTTTAGAATAACCCAATTCAAAAATAGCTGTCATGAGAAAGCTTCAGCAGAGGGAGTAAGCAACACGGCTTTGTTTCTTTCTTTGAGGATCCCAATATTTAGTTAGGCATCGCAGTACAGCGGAGAAAAGAACGAGGGACAGAGTATAAAGGCTGCGACCTCCATATCATTCCAGAGTTTCTTCTTTCATAGCCCTCACATGAGCTCATATTCTATCTCCAAAATGCAAGGGCCCAGAACCCAAATTAAAAATTCTTTGACTGTCAGCATGAATTAAAAATTAGAAGTTATCTGGAAACGTTGTAAGGCATTTGGATAGAGTTCTTGTATCGTTTCAAATTTTTTTTTTTTTTAATTTATTGTACACGTGAGCCACTCCAGTACAGCTCAGTTTTACTTGGTAGGTCTGGACAGAAAAGAAGAGAATCCATCTTTGACCCTATGGAACACTAGTCCCTGCTGGAATTTTGTCACAGTTGCTAAACTCATACCTGATAGAGAAGCAACCTACAAAGCCTGAGTATCTCACCGAAGATGCAGGAGCATCTTATACAGCATAAAATATGAAGGAAAGTACAAGACAGGAGAGTGGAGAAATGAAGATAAAAAGTTACACAAATGAAACGATTTTTTTTAAATAAAGAAGTGTGACAATTATTATTAATAGGTATTAGTGTTATATATATATGAATGAGAGAATATAAATGGTTTTTTTTTAAATAAAAGGAAGTTTGATTTTTATTATTAATAGGTATGAGTGTCATGGCTTTATATATATATATATAAGAGAGAAGGTAAATGGTTTTTTAAATTAAAAAGTGATTTTTATTATTAATAAGTATTGGTGTCATGGCTTGTTATATATATATATATGTGAGAGAGAAAGTTTATGGTGAAGTAAGATGGAGAGTCAATTAAAATTTCTAACTAAGAGTTTAAGGGTGTTGGTTCAATTAATGGTTGTCGATATCATAGGTATTTAGTTAGTTTCATGTTAGGTTCAAAACTTATTGAATGAGTGCATTAATTTAAGTTGATATTTTTCTAGGAATGCTAAACATTTATTTTTAATTTTTTTATATAACTTTTATTTAAAAAAATTAAAACATCTTTGTAATGATTCACAAATACCAATATAAAGGCTTTTTGTCAATTAACAAAATAACATGTCCATAACAAAATGACATGTCCACTTGACCCAATACTCCCCTTGAAAAAATTAACACTAATTAAAAATTGAGTTTTATAAATTAAAATTACAAAAATTGAATTAATTCACAAATACCAATGTAAAGACCTTGTCACTTAACAATATTGCATGTCCACTTTAACCAATGTTCCCCCTTCAAAGGGAAACACTAATTCAAATTTGAGTTTTATAATGAGGTAAATCTATAGAGTTGTAGAGTTTTCTCAGGTCATGGAACACTCAGTTGTGGACTTTTGTTCCACAAAATCGAAGTATGAAAAAAATATTTGATGTCTAACTTTATCTCCATAAAGTAGAGGTATACAAATGATGTTAGATGTCAAAGTATGGAGGAAAACACAAGAAAGGAGAATGAGTAAATGAAGTTACATGCCAAAATATGGAGGAAAACACAAAAGAGAGTGTACAAATGAAGTTAGACCCCATAAAAGATAAAGACTAGTATGTATCTGTTTCTTGGTTTAGTTAAACCGTTTCTTTGCTTCTTTAACTTTTAACTCAACTAACATAGAGGAATATAACCAGCCCACAAACTAGATGAGGTCCTTCCAAGTGGGGATAACTAACATTGTTCAACCTAAGTTAGTTGAGTCAAACAACTTTATCAACATAGTGACACTAAAATGCAAAGAAGTGTAACATTTATTTCTTTAAGATGCTTGAGTGTCAAGGAAAGAAAAAACATATTAAATGCATTACATAACTCTATCAACAATAAATTGATTCTAAAAGGAAGGCAAGAAGATGCAAAGTGTGTAATTATGGCCAAATATTTTCGGAATATGGCAAAGAGTAATTATGGCCAAATATTTTCGAAATATTGGGTTGGAGCAATGGATCAAAATGCCAATTAAGGTTGTTAAAGGAGTATCAAATATTTGGTGAGGTCTTACTCAAGCGTCTCAGTTAAGGGGGCAATGACTTGCATGGATTCCTGGGAATGGAAAATCAATCAGGGTTGGTATGGATCCTATAGTGGGTGGCCAAGAAAATTATATTTTATCGTCAACAATTATAACTTCTCTTCATGAGAACGGGAGTGCTACTCTGGACTAGTTTGTGGTACATGGAGTGCAGGGTATTACTAGAACTGAATGGATGAGCTATGAGCAGTTAATATTGGATGAGATTTACTTTAATGAACATGACCATTACTGTAAGGGTTTAAAGAGAGGAGGAATAAGGTTATCCGGGGAATCAGATACTCTAGCACGGACATGGAATAAAATTTCACGCCACGTCATGGAAAAATTGGCCTATTTAGCAATATGGCATGACCAACAGTATGATGCTTGCTGGTGGCATATTTCGGTGTGGAGATGGTAGGTACCCCACAAATGCAATATTTTTTTTTGGTTGTCTCTAAACAACAAAACTTTAACCTGGGACAATTTGTTAAGGTGTGGATTTAATGGTCAAGGTATATGTGCTATGTTCTTTCATGACAATTAATCCGTTAATAATCTTTTAATACATTTTACTTATACTCGGAGAGTATGGAATGTTTAAAAATTGAGTTGCAGTATGTCGAATACTGGAGAGTTGATTCCCTTTAAAATTGTATGAAAACTTGGCTAGAAAAAAATTATGATACCATCGGGCATTACCAGTGATTGTTTGCTAGAAATATGGTGTACTAGGAACCTTGCCATATTTGAAGACAAAAAACTACAGGCTTGGGATACTTGTAGAATATTTTTTGCTTCTTTTGATGGGTGCGTGGGTTTTAAAAAGAAGATTAAATAGTTAAAGTGTAAACCACCTTCTTTACCTTCATATTGTTGCAAAGCATTTTTTGATGGGGCATCTCAGCGAGAGGCACTGTGTGGAGGTCCAGGGGTGGTTATATAGGTTAATAAGATTGACAACTATAAAATTGCTCTGAATTGTGGCCCGAGCACAAACACCAGATATGAGGTTATTGCATTATGGACTCTTTTTTCGCTAAGGAATTGGGAGTGGAGGAGTTATGGGTGTTTAGTGATTCGAAACTGGTCATATATTGGATTAATGAAAAATCAAATATTCGGGTAATTATGCTCCAAAATTGGCTAGACAAAATAAAGATTTTGAAATACTCTTTTGCTAAAATCAGTTTTGAACATATATATCATCAGTTCAACTTTGAGGCAGATTCATTATCGAAGTTGGTGTTGGGAACGCGAGAGGGGGTAATCTATTACTAGTTTTATCAGAACCACTGACAATCTGTTTACGGTTTGCATAGGATATTTTGATCTTCATGTGATCGCGCTCCCTTTATCCGAATTGGTTTGCATCCAAACATACAGTTGATGCACAAGTTGTAGATCTTCATAAACTTTTGGTTTTATGTTGACAATTTTTTATTACAGGGATTTAATTATAGCGACATAATATATATGGTTTGCTGACAGGTTGATTTTGGGTGGAGGTTTGATTATCAATTTCTTATTGATCCAAACCTTGATTATGGTAGAATTATAATTATATAGATCTATGATGTTAGATAGGTTGAGGTTTTTATTTAATATGCTAGTTGGGATGGGTTTTTCATATTTTAGTTTTCATCTCTTGAGATTACAAATATATGGCATTGTTGGGTTTCTTGGAATAATCTTTGGTCTATTGTAATGTTCCTAGACTATTTGAGACCCATATTGGTCTTTATACCTTTGGACTATATGTTGGAGCCATAAGGTGTTTCCTTTAAAGGACCATATTGGGATTTGTATTTATGACCAAAACATATGCTTAATATACAATATAGCTTTTTCAATTTTGAAAAAAAAAACTTGCAATATTTATTTTTTGAAGGTGCAAAGAGTGTCATGGAATGGAAAAATACGTGAAATGCATTACATGTGTATCATAATTTTTTTTGATAGAGGAATCAGTAACTCGTCGCAATTGTCTGGGCCAGGCCCAGGATCAAATCCGCCGGTTGCCACTATAACCTCCGTGGTATAAACCGACAGCCCGCAAGGAAGAATATACCAGAAACTTGTGACTCAGCAAGGGCCGAGGCGTCCCGACTCCAATCCCGACAAGGGGCGGTAGCCTATCCAGGGGGCGTCTACCCTTTGAGCCTTATCACAGTGAGCCATATCTCGGTGGGAATACATGTGTATCATAATTACAACAACAATTATGAAATGGTAGAGGTATAGCATAAAGATTATAAGGGTTACAAATGGAAGATGAAGAATCAACATAAGAAAGCCACAAAGTAAATAAGTTTGCAATAAAAAGAATCGAGGTGATTGGATATTAATTTATAGAAATTTGCAACGAAACAAATTTACAAAATTGTAAAAAAAATACTAACAAAATTGTAAAAAAAATACTATTAAAATAGAATATGAAAACATAAATTGGTATATAAATAAATTATCTTATATTAATAGCCAATATTATTATAAAATTTTACAATAAATTAAATTTATAAAATTATAATAATGGATAATAAAATTTTACAAAAAACTAAATTTATGAAATTATAAATAGATGATAGAGTTTTACAATAAACTATATTTGTAAAATTATAAAGCTGAATCATTGGGAAAGAGTAAATAAAAGATTGGTTTAAATATTTACAATGAAAACAACAAATAAATTGACAGAGGATGAAATAAACTGTCATGATTACCATTTTTGACACGTTAACAACTATTGTAGAATGGCTGATCTGTGCCTTTGACAATACAAATGAAAACAACAAATAAATTGACAGAGGATGAAATAAACTGTCATGATTGCCATTTTTGACCTGTTAACAACTATTGTAGAATGGCTGATCTGTGCCTTTGACAATACAAAAGATGTAGAATGGCTGATCTGTGCCTTTGACCATACAAAATATGTAAAGACGTGCATCCAACCATTTTATTTCAATATTATTACAGTATTTGATAACAATGTTTTGATAAATTTTAAGTCTATTTAATATAATGCAAATAAAATTAATAATAAAGATAAATTAAATAATTAATTTTTATATATTTATAATTTGTATTTATAATGTTAAAACTGTTATTTATATTAATATTCAATATTTTTATTATTGAATATGCACTGAAGTTTCATAAACAACTGTCACAGTTGATTGTATATGCTACTGAAATCCAATGACAGATTACAAAAGACATATTATATCTGTTAATAAAGTCAAGTGACAAAGACTTGCACCATTTTATAATTTTGCAAAAAGTTGATAAATACTTTTCAAAATCTTAACAACACCTTAGTGCTTTCACTATTGCTCATGGATAGTTGGTAGTGGCATGCGACTATAGATAGCACTCCCTCAAGACTATTTGGCCCTACCGAAGTGATAAAGTATTTCAAAAATGAAAGAATGGCAGAAGTTTGACCAAGTGCAACCAGATCTATAAATTTCATTATAATGATAATGTTCTATTAAACAATCCACAATCCATTCGCATAGTAATTAATAGTAAACCATTTGAATCTTCAAATGTGATTGGTCTCATCATAAAACAAAAGTAAAAGATTAATTATTAGTTATCTTAAAATGAGAGTATCATTTTGTTTGAAAATATTAATCATTAGAAATATATAGTTTACTTACATGGCAATGTAGAAAAATGTAAAGTGTATTAATATAAAACATGTAACATTATTATGTAATTACTCTTATTTTATTTGAAAATATTAATCATTAAAAATATATAGTTTATTTACATGGCAATGTAGAATAATGTAAAGTGTATTAATATAAAACATGTAACATTAGTATGTAAGTATGTTTTATAGAAAGGTTAATTATTTAGTCATCAACCATTTGATTCGTTTGAGAAGTGGTGGTGATGTTCATTCATGAAAGTTAAATTTCTTCAGAGTGCATAACATGTTTTATGTTTAGTTCATTTAAAAAATAGGGAGTGGTGTCACTATTGTTACCTAGTTAGTAGGTGTAGGTGATTGATAATGTTTTTATACTTTGTTTAACTGGTATTCAACTTAGGAGTTGATTAGATATTGCTAATTTAAAAGATTTAGAAAAAAAAATTATTTGAAAATTGAGTACTTTAGATCTTTAAAGGAGCGTCATAAAACTTTAATCTTCATTAGATTAATATATAAAAGAAATTAATTATAAAAAAATTTCTTTATAATTTTTTTTTAAAAGATTATCACATATTTTACCTTTTTTTTAAAGTACCAATATTGAAGGTCTAATTTTCTAAAATTAAGTAATTAGATTTAGAACTAATGATTAGGTATGATTGGACCGGGAAGCCTAAAGGTATTAGACCCAATGGTGAGCTTGTCTTTTTTTACCACAATTATATTCTCATGGGGATTAGTCCAACTCCTTAAGCTTCCCATAGGAGCATCTAGAGGTAGTGGTTGAATGTGTGAATCTTGCATTGCATTTCTCATGCACACATAAGTGAGCAAAGCCCACCTGCTTGTCATCTGTAATATTAGTAAATAAGTGTCATGGTAACATTGTTGTGGTGGCGAGAGTGGGAGGGGTCATTTTTTACCCCAAAGAACACTAGACTAAGCTTCTCTTGGAGCATCAAATGCACTACAAACAATGTTCAACATAGGTTGTAATGGATTATCAAGGAACACAATTACCAATAGACCTAAATAGGAAAAAAATAGCATTGTGAATTTCACAATCATGGGATGAACTTTACAAAGGGGGAATTCCATTTTCTCCCCTCTCCTATCTAGGATCTTTCATGGAAGAACTCTTGGTTATAGGGAATTTTTCAACATAGTTTTCTTTGAAGTCAAAAGGTTACTCGATCGACTTATAGATGGCTTGGTGAATGCAAGTTCATGCGAATGATACAGGTAATTGGTTATCATGATGGACGACCAAGAACTCTCCACAATATTCCCCCTAGTACCATGGCATTTAGGGAAAGGCCATCTAAGAGCATGCTAGTTAGGAGCCTATTAGGGTTCATTAATGAACATAAATTGAAATCACTCTCTAAAGTGCAGTGTATTCCCTTGTAAGACTAAGAATTTAAGTGGTAATCTTGGTAAGTTCACCCTCTCCCCATCCATATTCTATTGAGGCTAATTCGACTAGTTAGTAGCACATCAAGGAAACCATGGAGGAGATCAACCAAATCTTTGGATCTACTTTGCAACAGCGTCTAGTGATCATTCCATCACAAGTGAGGGATTGTAAATTTTACTTCCCATTGAATGTGTATCTCTCCACACTATTTTTCATTGGATTTTCCTCCTATTGTCATATTTGCACATCTTGTTTGTCTGGTTTGCAAGTGGCATTGTCTCTTCCAGGAATTTATCCCCTACCATACATTATTCCTATATATAATGATCATTTAGAACTATCCTCACTTTCCTTTCAACATATTAACATTATAAATTTTAGATTACTCTATGATTGTTAGTCATGGATATGTGAACTTTCTATCCAACATCCCTTGGAGATGTGTGCATGGTCGTTAGTGGGTGGCCAACTAGTATGTTGGAGATTCCATCCTTACAAGATGTCTCAATGACCAAAAAAGTCAAATTTGAAACATACAAACCATTCATGAATGCCACCATTTTCTAAGTTCGCCACTCTAGAGATTGTATGTGTTTGGAAGCCACCAAACATATATTGGAATTGAGAGGATGGAAAAAATACTCGCATTCAGATTACCAACCTTCATTGTCAACTAAATGAGGTGGATGTAACTCTTGTCTCTATTCACAATAGTCTTTCCAAATTTTCCCATCATATGAATGCCCCTCCCTTGTCCCCAATTGCAAACATTCCGTCCACCTTCTATAGCATGGACACCACTTGGGGACCCCTGAAGTCACTAACTAGTGAATTTGTTGCTCTCTCCAAATGAAGACTACTCTTTAGGCTAGTTTTATGTGTATTTTGTTTGTTTTGTTCTTAAAGGACAATTTGTTTGGGTATATGCCTACATCTGTCCAAGCATACAACTTTTGTTAATTTTGGACTTTCTATATTACAAATCATTCTTATATAAAAGCTACAATATAATATTAATGTTGAGTTGTGGATATTCACTAGTTTATATGAGTAAGGGAGAAACAAAAATTTGTTGATAATACAAATATCCACTACATTTTAAAAGTATGATTACATATGGAAAATAAGCATTCAAGAAGGATTTTGAAGTTTAAGAGTGGCCATAATCCTAAATCCAAAAAATGGACATTGTCCAATTTGATGGTATTGGGTTCCACCTTTGGAATCTCAAGGTGAGGATGTAATTAGAGTTGGAGAACACATACTTGCTCCATATTATGGAGCATAAGGAAGCAAATCCTCCAAGAAGGATTTATTTGTAAGTTGTAGGCTAGAGCTTAGTATTCCATAACAATGTAGTTATATATGTAAGTGATGTACTAAAAAAACTTACAAGGCCACTTGGAAAATATGTAAAATTAAAGAGTGCAATACAAAATTATTATTATAAAGATAATTTTCCAAATGAAGATGATGCTGAAGGTTCCTATAGGGACTACCTGGGATTACGTGGAGGTAGTGGTTGAATTTCTAAGGCTTATATTGAAAACAGTCCTTGCATATAGGAATAAGTGAATAAAACGAACCCTCTTATCATATGTAAGAATGGGAAATAACTATTATGATAACATTTTTATGGGTGGTAGGAGTGGGAAGAACCATTTTAAACAAAATTTGGTGTGAAAAAAGGGGGTGGAACCATTTTTTACACTGAAGGAAATAAGAAACTAAGCTTCTCTTGGGGCATTGACCACAATGAAAATAATGAAGTGGAAGCATTAGTGGCCTATCAAGGAGTCAAACTACTATGAGACATAAATTAAAAAAAAATGGTTTTAGTAATTGGGGACTCCACAATCATCTTCTAATCCTTACAAAAGGGGATTACCCTTTCTCCCCTTCCCCTATCTAGAATCTTTCATCGAATGACTCTTCCTTGTAGGGAATTCAACAAAAAAACTTTCTTTCAAGTGAAAAGGCAACTTGATAAACTTATGAATGGACTGGAAAATGCAACCTCACATGAATTATATGGTTTATTGGTTCTTGTGATAGATGACCATGAAATATACAGAACCTTTCATTTCCTATGATGTTGATGAAAGGACTGTTTGAAACATTATCAGTCAAGGGCTTGATAGGGCTCATTGATGAACACAAATTGAAATCTCTCTCTCTCTATCGCATGCAATGGATTCCCTTGTAAGTCTCATAACATATGTGATAATATTGGTAGGTTCACAGCATTGTAAAAAGGCACTAAAGGAGAAACTTCTGTTGCAAATCTATGCGCGCGCTTCCTGAAACCCTAGCTGGGCCGCAGTTGCTCCTCGCAGGTCGGCGGCTCCATCATGGACCCGCCCGACCCCTCCTCCTTTGAGGACAGATTTCAACACATAGTGGCATCTCTCCCAGGCGATCAACTAGCCGTAGTTCCCGCTTCTAGATTCGTTAAACTCGCAGATGTTCCAGAGGTCAAGCTAAGCTCTGCTGCCTCTAAGAGGAAGGCGGTCACTCTCTCTGAAAAGGGCCTCATCGGTTTATTTACAGGTCTATGGCCATCCCCGAGATCTGTGGAGATTTGGCTGAACAAGAATTGGAGAACCCTAATCCAGGGTGAAGTTCAGCAAATCTTCTGTGGAAAAGGATACTTCGCTTTTATTTTCGAAAAGAAGGAAGATCGGGACCTCATCTTCAGAAATGGACCATATGTCATGGGCCCCCGAGGTATGTATTTGAACAAGTGGGATTTATCCTTCAATCCAGAGAAGGATATCCCAAAAGCAGTCCCGGTGTGGGTTAAGCTACCTCACCTTCCCCTCCACTGCTGGAATGATGAGGACTTTCGAGCGATTGGGAATACTTTGGGGAAATATGTGGACAAGTCCGAGCCCAAGGCCCCAATGTTTTCCTATGCCCGAATTTGTGTTGAGGTAGATCTTGAAAAAGGACTTCCAGAATCCATAATGCTATCCATTGACAGGTGGAGCCATCTTCAATCAGTTGATTATGAGCAAATCCCGTTCAAGTGTAAATACTGTCACGAATATGGCCATTTTGCCAAGTCCTGCCCGAAGAAGCCAGAAAAACCCCCTTCGGAAAACATGGCGAATGAGGGTTGGAACATTGCAAACGGGAAGAAAGCTGCCAAGCCTCAAAAACAGCAAAACCCTCCACCAAAGAACCCCTCCGGAAACAAATTTGCGGCCCTGGAAGTGGAAACGCAGGAAGAAGGAAACCCTACAGAGACTCCAGAGATTCAAGAAGATTTCTCAGATCCTGAGCAACAACAGCCACACGAAGGCCTTGAGACAGACATCCCGCCTCAAAAAATCATGGAAGGAGAGACCGAGCAGTCTAAAGGCAGGAAGGAGAAAGAGTCTTTCTCTGAAGGATCTGTCACTAGATCTAAAGCGAAAGCAAGCACAGAGGAAATGACAGACACCTCCACAGAAGAACAAGAATCGAGCCCCAGGAAAGGAAGGAAAACTAACAAAACCATTCGTGAGCAAGAGGCAGCAAGGGAAAAAGCAGCTGGTAAGCAATCCAACTTAGACTTCTTGGTTAAAACCTCTCAAGCCAGTAAATATCTCATGAGTGCTGAGGAGGAAAGAAAGGAGAAAGAAAAGACCCTCAAACAGCACAAGAAATAATGAAAATAGTCTCCTGGAATTGTAGGGGTTTGGACGGTACTCAGAAATTAGAAGTAATTAAGAGATTCAAATCCATGGAAGCAGCCTCAATCCTCCTTCTCCAGGAGACTAAGAAATCTGCTGAAGATAGCGTTTCAGTCATCAAAATCTTCTGGCCAAACGGGAACGGTATAGCAACCAATGCCAATGGAGCCTTAGGCGGCCTTCTCTGTTGGTGGAATACCAATAAGTTCGATTTTCATCTAGCTATAGAAAATAGAAATTGGCTCCTAATTAAACTAGAGAGCAAAGAAAGTAAAGAACAGTTCTGGGTGGGAAATGTCTACGGTCCTACTCTGAACGCGCAGAAGGACACATTTTGGTCCTCATTAGAAGAACAATGTGTGGACAAAAAACATCTCCCCTGCTTCATAGCGGGGGATTTTAATACAACCATATCGACATCTGAGCGCCGGGGAGGATCTAAGGTCAGGGACCCCTTTGGGGAGCGGTTAGAAGACCTCATCCCTCTTTGGAATCTGCAAGATATCGTCCCCAAAAACGGTATGTACACTTGGAGCAACAAACGAGTAGGTCCTGGGCATATAGCCACCCGTCTCGACAGGTTTTTAGTAAGCACCCACCTTTTAAACTCTATACCGGATGTCAAACTCTTGTGCTCGGCGGTTTCAGATCACAAGCCTATTTGCCTCTTC
>LPNX010921318.1:215051-254573 GCA_001517045.1 Pseudotsuga menziesii
CATTAATAACGATAAACGGCTCACCAGCCTAATATTTAATTACATAGAAGGGCTCCCAAAGAGAAAATGTCCCCGACGAGATTCGAACCCGGGTGGGGAGCGCAATAACCAAATATCCCAACCATTCGAGCTACGCCCAATGGAAAACTTTATATATATATGATGGTAATGTAATGATTTTATGCTCATGTTTATTTGTATTTGTATGTTTATGATTCTATATCAATGATTTTTGTGTTTGTTAGATTGTGAAATTGATCATGATGATGGTATGTTTATGTTTATGTAGTGAAAATGAAGATGATCAACACGTTTATGTTTATGTTTGATAGGTGGTATGATGATACATATTTAAAATTTAAAATTATGATATTATTAATTTCATGTGATTCATTGATCATGAGTTTAAAATAGTGAGATGAAAATTATTTTAACACTTAACAAGTGCCATTAGTAAAAAGAATAAACAATGAATGAATGAACATTTTGTTTTATAGATACACTGTTGAGCTAGCAATTACTTCTAAAAAAAACAATGTTTTGAGAAAATTCAATCATTTCTTCGTATATGCATAGATTATTGTATAATTGAAAATGAGCACAAGATGGTACTTCATATTAGGAAGAAAGTTTAATAGATGGATTTTAGTTACCTAGTTTTGTTCTTGTTTCTGTATATGTTGTAGTCTTGAATCTAGACTAGATTTCATGTTTGTAATAAAATATTTCCTTCATTTATGAGAGAACCTAAAATAATAATAATTATAGTGTTCTATGGTTCTGTTTCTAGCCAATATTTTATCAATTATTATTTTTTCGAGTAAGCTTCACCCCTTATTTTATTAATCATTTTGTAGTATGGTATGGTATTTTTCTTCTACTATGATCTAATTACATGTAGTGTGTGAATATACTGAGTAGATAGAGACATTATGGGAATAATTTTTTCAGTAAAACGTGGACAGAAATGTATAGAATTTTACTATTGTTTTTCTCATTGTTTTCATTTATAAATATTATCAGGAAGACTATTTAATCTATCTGTAATAATTTTGTATCATGCACAATTTCTTTGTATTGTTTCCCCATTCAATTTTGTTACAAGAAATAACACTGAATCTTATTGGAGATATTACACACCCACCTAGTATTTATTTTCCTATGTTTATTCCATCTATGTTGAGGGGTCATTGGTCTGAGATATTCTCCACTAGATAAAGGTGTCAGGTCCTCTTTAGTCACTACTCAGTTACACTCTAGTTACACTAGTGGATTCCAATCTTGCATGACAAGTTTGACATCATCGCCAAGTCTTGCATGCAATATTAGAGTCATTATCACAAAGGCACCTTTCATCCTCCATGAGGCCAGGGAAGTGATACACTTGCGCATGCATCAACATGAATGATATTCTCTCAAATCCATGTGTGTGTTTAATCAGTTAACTTTCAAATGCATGACCAGTTAACTAGGACTAATTGTATGTCTCAACATTTCTCTAGAAGCTCTATGGAGGTGCATTAGTTCAACCATGCATATTATTTCATGAATATTACTACATTTGTTTAGTTAATCAACACAATTCTTTCATATGTTTCTTCAATTCTTCTTGCAACTTTGCAAGTTGGTTGTTGGTTGTTTTTAGATAGATTATATGTGTAGATTTCACTCCAATTCCACATGGTATAAGATCCCACGGGTGCTAGTAATAAGGTGAGCAAACTATCTATTGCAAGTATGAAAGACTGAAGCAATCACAATAATGGATTCTACTCTGTCATTCATTCTTACGCCATACAACCATTTCGATTGGAAGCCAAAGATTCATCTTCAACTCAGAATAAGTGAATTGTATTGATGGAAACATATAAAAAAGTCATTCGTCTCTATTGAGAAAGAAAATATTTCAATAGCATAGACAAAGCTTTTGGTATTCTTTTCTTATCTATCTCTCCATAATCATTATTTCATGTTGAATCATCCACCACTTCAAACGATATTTGGACTTATCTTGAGACTCTCCTTGAAAAATGGGATGAAATGTGAGTTCATATTCTTGAGAATGAGTTAAAATCATTATATTCAAGCAATTTTGATAAAATCCAAAACTTTTTTCACACAGTTCAAAGCATTGTTGCTCCAACTCAAAGGATGTGGGATCAACAAATCATTACAAGAAAATAAATTAATTCTTGAATTGTATCAAAGTTGGGTCCATGGTATGGCGTCTTGTCTTCACATTTCACATAATAAGGCTCACAACAGGTCAAAATTGGAAGATGTTTACATTGGATGCATTCATTGAGTCCCCCATTCATGATAAATATCAACTATCCAAGATCAAATAAAAATTTCCAAATCCCATGCACTTGCTATGCATGAAAGTGGAAATAATAACTCCAAATTCAAGCAAAAAGGGAAGGGAATGAAGGATACTAATTGAAGAAATGGAGGCAAATATAAACACTCTAATGAATCCTCCAGCTCAAAACTAGGAAAAGGATAGAGAGGGTTATCCTAAATATTCTTGCATGAAGAATACCATTGATGTCATGGCGCAAACACTTTAGTGGAACAATATTGGAGGATCCATTCTCGAGAATGCCAAGTAGAATCCAGGAGAAAATGTACCTAAAACTTGAGATAATATGCATTCTTTAATTTCAATTTACTCTTTGACATATGCATGGATCATTTATTTAGGAGAATCACACCACATGGAAGCCACAAAATATGTCCTTTCATATTTAAAATCATGCACATGACCTATTATTCTATTGGGAGATGAAACTCCAGTAGAAGTTTATGGAAAAGGGAGAGTGGATCTTAGAAATGGAAATCTTGAGAATGTATTTCTGTGAAAAAAGACAACTTCAAACTCTCGAGTGAGAGTTTAAAAAACTCTAGGCTGAGAGTTTGTGAGAGTTCAAACTCTCGGCCTAGAGTTTAATAAAACTCTTACCTGAGAGTTTGAACCAATCACAATGCCATATTAAAAAAAAATCATGACCTATATTTTGAATCGAACTCTTGTCCTAGAGTTTGAAAGATATTTTCTTGGTTGAGAGTTTACAGTCAACAAAACTTGTGAAAATCTCATGCATCTTTCTGGAACTTGCAACTTCAACAAGGAAAAACCCATGCAAATTTTGAAGATTATTTATTGGACTTAGTACCAATGGATTCATCTCTGACTCTAGTTTCCAATGATATAATAATTGTTCTGTTTCATTTTGAATTTCTATTTATTAATACTTTTTTTCTAAACCTTATCCCTAAAGAATTTTATTGTTCTGAAAATCACCTGAAATGAGAATTCAATATCATAAAAAAGACAACACAAAAAAATTTGAAATCTTCATAGAGATCTTCCTTTCCCTGTCCTTTTCGAAAGTGTAGTTTTAGTTATTTCAATAACAGTCACACTAAAAAGAAAATCGAAGCTCACCAACATGTGTCGATAAGGCACCATTTTTTGAACATATGCTATTTCGATAAATAATAATAGAAGCTCACCAACATCTATTGATAATGCACCATTTTATGAACATATGCTATTTTGATAAATATTAATAAAATAGTTCTCAAGTCCAAAAAAACTCAAAATATAGTCCATGCACAAGTGCAGTGTGTGTAGATTATGAGCATACATTATTTTACCTAAAATGAATAACCATCTCTAAAAAATGAGTGCTAATATAGTTCACTCATTATCCATACCTAAAATTTTCAAGTATATGCAGTCGATGAGAGCCAAATTTGTCCCACAATATGTCCATCATTTTTTAAAAATACGAGTACAAATATAATTCAATTTTCTAAAACATTTATGTTTACTTCAAGGTGAAATTCCTCAGGTACGTATGGGTTTAAAGGGGTCGAAGTTGAAAACCATAAAAGTTTACAAATTTGTTTGTCAAAAAACATGCAAAATAGTGACCCAACTTCATGTTTTCACACATGGATGCAGGTTCCCACGTGGCTCGGAGGAGGAGCGAGAGAAACAATCGAAACACATAGTTGTCCCCCAATGCCACTCCTAAGACTGGTCATCATTACGTTCATAATGATGCAGGCCTTCCTCTCTCTCGATTCGCATGGTCATTTGAAGTTTTGGATGCAATGTGGAATTCCCCTGTCACTCTATACTGTTCTCTCCTCTGCAAATTAATGTCAAGTCGAGTGAGTTTAATTTTTCCTCACGGTTCATGCAATTTTAATATGGGAAGTCTTCTCAACACTCTTCACCTCATTTCTTCTTTCTTGTGCAATTTTGTGAATCCCACCAGTTCTGTCGAGATCTTGGTAATTACTGGGTGCGCTAGCTTCCATCCTCCCTCTCCTTCTTTCTCAGTCCTGTTCCAATGCCTGCACCACATTGTGCTTCTTGTTCACCTGTAAATGTCCCACATACTGCGAGCTACATCATAGACTGGGCGCGGCAGACGTGGAAACACCAACCTGAGATCTAGAACTCTATATGATCTGGTAAATATTTAAGGCTACGACGTTGAAATATTGGACCACCTCTGTCAGCTCATGAATGATTGGGAGGATGAGCTCCTAGGCTCCCCCACTGCAGTGAATAGGACGGTCCTACGTAGATGTAACTTTTGGGTGGTGAAGAACTTCCTGGTCAGGCTTATCCTCCATCTGACTGGTACTCAGAATAATCCTCTGACTCCCTCCTTGATTCCTCTTGCGACTCCCATGGACACTAAGCAATTGCCTCCTCCCCCTCCAAGTACCATAGCATGGAATCATCAAGGAAAATCAACCATCACTATTTCTTTGAAATACAGGAAAAAAAATCGCTCCCGGTCAAGAGGAATCCCTCTAGCACCAACAATTTGAGAAGCGAGGAGGACACTAGCAACAAATCCAAGAGCCCTGGAAAGGATGGTGGCTAGACGTCTTCCAACCCTCCAACTGTTGTAGGGGATATCTACCTTATGACATGGGGTCCTAGGGTCACCAACATACTAGGTTTTGGCTTGAAGACATAAAGGATTACATAAACATATATGAGAGAAATAGGATGAATTGAATGTGTACCTTATTACTAAAGGTCGGTCCAATCTTTATCCTTCTTCCTCCTCATGTTCTTCAACCTCCTTTCTTTCTGTACCTGCAAAAAGATTGATATATCTCCATAGAAATCCTTATTGTTATATAAAGAAAGATGAAAAGATTATAACTGCATATAAGAACAAATAGAAACACATTTCATAATTCATAACAACAAGAACATGTGCAAAGACAATATGGGAGAAATTCACTCTTTATTCAGAAGTTGCAGGGAACATTACAACCCTGCCTGAGACAAGCCTCTCTACTAACCAGGGAACTGAGTTCTCTTGCTCCTCTTCCCATTTTATTCCTCTAGCATAACCTTGCTCTTCCCACTTTCTTCCTTATCCTCTACCCATCCCCTCTATTTATACTTGCTAATGAGGAGAGGTTATGAGGTATAGGATGGTTAGGGCAGTTGGGGAAGTTATGATTTCAAACCCAACTTCCCTTATACTAATCATGTTTTATTTTTTTTAATTTTGTCATAAGGTATTCGTGGGTGCATATATAGGTAAGTCATGAGTGGCTAACAACTTCTGTGAATGTAGGTCACGATTACAACATTTCATAATTAACTCGTGGGCTGTATATGGGCATACCCGCAAGTGACATGCGACTTGTCACAAGGAGAGTCATGATTGCAATACAAACTCCTTTATAAACATGGATAAGGCTGAAGGCATAAAAATGTATTAAGGATTTACTGCATCTATAGTGTTTTGGAAAATTCTATCCATATTGTCATTTTGTGTACTGACACATTTTGTGTCAGTACTCGGACGAAGAAGTGCCATTTCATAGTATAATATATTCCCCCTAATGTATGAGGTCATAGGGAAGCGATGACCGAAATACATTACAAATATTTTATATGGAGAGACACAATATCAAGGTTGCAGAGAAGTACCTGAAACAGACAAATCAAGGTCATTTACAAAATCATTAATGAGGATGCCATGTTCAATAATGTGGAACACTATCTCCTTTACAAGATTTAGTTACATCATATAGTACGGGAAACAAGGCCGCATATGTTTTACAATGGTGGATCAAAGCCACAATAGTACAATGATGAGTCTTCATTAGCTGAAAATAGTGTCATAGGATCATAGCACAATCTTATGCAACTTAGGTCATATAGGTTGTAACCTAAGGTCTTCATCCAAATCCATAAAACAACTATGAATACTACCATGTGAATATATGAGTTGAAGTCGAACATGGAAGGATGCCCTTGGAGTGTTAGTGAAATATTTATGCTGACAACTAATGCAGAGGAGTCCACCAATATGAGTAGTGGACCCTATGGTACTATATTTGAAACTCTAGGTTTTCTTCTGCAGGAGGTACTGATTGAAAGTCGTTGTGTGAGGAGGAAGGCACCGAATCCTTCAATAGGTCATATGAGTAGCTGGAAGATTGGATAAGGGAAGGTATATGTAATATGATCTCAGAGATGAAAATGATAGTGATCATGATAAAACAAAAGGGGAGAAATATCCTTGAATAGTGAGGACGACACAAAGATGACCCAAGGCAACTTTAGACTTTCAATTGGTACAAATGCTTGCACACAAAAAACATATCACGTGATTTGAACCCTCTAGAATCTTCTTGAAAGTTAGGGATTTGAACCTTGACTTTAGGTTCCCCGCTAGCTGAAAGTCGACTAAAAATGCAGATTGGCTTCGCCTTTGGTATTCCCATTGAGGAGGAGAATCCTTCCTAGCACTAAGTCCAGGTTCCTAGGTTTTTATTTACTTTTCTTGTGGCCAATTTGGGTCTAGTCCTCACAGTTATTTGCAACAACACTTAGTTTTTTTGTTTCAATATTGTTTATTTTTCTATCACTATGATATGTTTTCCATTCTATAGGGAGGATCAGTTTGACTGTAAAATCCCGAATTCTTGAGAGGGGCAGTCCTCAAACTATACTTTGCTACATTCAGTTCAAAGAACTATCATCATGCTCTGTATTTTTTCCTGTATTATTATTTTGAATCAATAGATTAGAATCTGAATTCACAAACAAACAAAAACTTCATGTTTTCACCCGTATTTAAGGTTGATGAACAACATTTCTAGTCGACATGATGGGAGCACATCCAAAATTGTGAAAAAGGCAAGTGATTTTTAATTTTTGTATTTAAATTAATATGTTTGAATTATTTTTAAATTTAACTAATGTGTGTTGGTTAATGTGTGACATGCATAGCCAAAAATGAGGAAGCTCGACAAGATTCTTAACAATTTAAGTGCAGAAGAGCATAAAACGTTAATGGAAAAGTTACATAGGGTTGAATCAGGTGAATAAATAATATATCATTATGAATTATTTCTTAAATTTTGAGTAATATTGTACTTACGAATATCCGCTAATACATTTCAAAACATCTAATTCACATATGTTGAATGATATGTAGGCGCTGACAACAACAAAAGGGAATGTCATCATAAGAAGAAAAAAATTGTGGAAGATGCAAATGATGATGAATTGGTCATTAGCTCATATAAAGTGGCGTTTGAAGTTAATACAAAGGGGGAAAGACTTTTATAAAACTATGAGTGATATAGTGGAAAGAATGTATAGATGCACTTTTCACTTACAGTACAAAAATCAATCAAATGATTCTAAGAATTAGGTCATATGTAAACGACAAGAGGAGTTTCTAGAGAAATGGTCACAGAGACCTATTAGGCTTGCAATAGAAAATACACACAACAAAAAAAAACAATCATTCAGAAAGTAATATTCCTAAACATGTTTATGTAGAAAATGTATTACTACTACAAAGCATTCATTTAATAACTTTGATTATGCTATATTTATTTTTCATATAAATAGAAAAATAGTTTAATGTCATTTTACATTTTCAAGAAGATTATGAAAACCCCAAAGGATGAACAAGGTGATATGGAAAATGTGCTAGTAGGGATTTCCAAAAAAATGCATAAGGAGATGGTTAAGGAAATGGACATAATTGCATCGCGGGAGGAGCCATCTCAACAACAACATGCTTTAAATGTATGAAATCATTGATTTTTTTGGATTATGGTATACATCTAATTAATTAATTTAGCATTAAATATTAATTTTCAATTTCTTTTTTGTAGAAACAAAACAAAATGGAACCCATTCAATGCATAAGATGAGATGAAAATGATATTTTTTTTCCAGTGGCCATCCTTGGATGTCTTGAATCAAGTGTTAACATACAAAGAGGAGCCATCCAAAGAATTGATTGACATTGGCGTAAGCAAAGGTTATGAGTATATGTTGGTGTATCAAATTTAATTATGGAATTTGTATGTATCTATGTTGTTTTACCTATCTTATTTCATATTTAATAAAATACCAAAAATCCTTTATATTAAATCTATGATTGTGAAGGGGTGTGAAATTTGCGGGAAATGAACTATGGAATGGAGGAAACATAAGAATTACTGAGAGAAGGCGTGATATTTGGTTTTGAAAGAATGTGTATCATTCATGACACAAGTATTTCTATGGCACGCTGCTTTGCAAGCTACATTCATGTATATTATCTATTTTATTTTTCATTATTCCCAACAATATTGTAGATACACTCAATACACTTTATTTTTATGTTTGCAGGTGAAGTTGAAGAAGAGGAATACACTTAAGGAAATCAACAAAACATTCAACCGAATAAATCAAGTGATGCAAGTGGATCAAGCACTAATCATAGTTCTAGCAAAGAATGATGATCCTTATATTTTGGATGTCAATGCAAGCTAGTGTATATTTTGAAATAATTGTCTGTGAAAATCAGACATTTTGTAAAATGTATTGGACATAGTGTCTGAATTGAAAGACATCTTATTGCCAATAAGTGTAATGATTACATGCATGTTGACATTTTGATTGTTTTGGACTTTTTGTTTTCCTATTTTGTATGACAAAGGGTCTCTTATTGATATCTAATAATAAATATTTTTATTCTATTGCATTCTCCAATGTCATTGTCAAATGTTACATACTAAATGGTAAATTGGTAACTAAATGTATGGATGATTAAATATTACAATAGATGATAGAATCTATGATATAACAAATTAATCCAAACAAACACAATAATTAACATTCAAATGAATAATAGTATAAAATATTTAAATTTCTAATGAATATGGAATTAAAAAAAATAAAAAAATAAAAAATAGATATTCCAATGTAATGACAGTAGCCATTGTTCATAAAATAAGTTACAGTACTTTTGATTTTACCGCTACACCAGTGTGTTTGGTCAAATGTTGTGCCCCAGTTCGTTTAGTCATATTGTACGCACCAGTGTGTTTGGTCAAATTTTACTCCCTTGTGTGTTTTGTTGAATGATATGCCCTTTCCTTCTAATTTATATTTACTGAACCTTTAAATTAAAAAAAAATCACAACACAATTCCATTTACCATTAAATTTATATTTATTAATTTCAATGGTGCTTTCCAATTTGTAATATGCATAGGTGCTTATTATGATTAAATGCACCAGTACACTGTGATATATAAAAAGCACTGTTAAATTTTTAAAAATATAGAAAATTATTGGTTTGTATGTTGTAACATATCGTACTGATGCTTTGTTATAGTGCATAAGAATCAGTGCGCTTAATCAACAAATAAGTAGTGGTGTTGGTTTGGTTTCAACGTCCCAGTACATATATTGTTTTAAAGCACCAAGTGGTGATAAATTTTGGTGTGTATCGGTGCTCTATTTGTCATAGTACACCAGTGCGTATTGTTTTTATTATATTGCATCAGTTCGTATTAGTATGTTACATAATAGTGCACTATTTTTTAAAGAAAAGCATTGATAAAAAAATAATTCGTTATAGGGTCTGGTTGCTGAGTTTCTTTAGTTACAAAATATATATGTAAAAACCTTCGTTAAAACATCCACTACCAATTGTAGAGGCTATAGAAAAGGTTTTTTTGACAATTTTGGCTAATCTTTAATATTAAAAACCTCTGTTATGACCTCTACTATAGGATCTTTTCCTTGTAGTGAACTCCCATGTGTGTACGTGTGTATGTTAGTGAGTGTGTGTGTATGTGTACGTACACACACACACACACACACATGAAATTGAAGTAGTTATATAAGATTCCCAAATCTACAAGAGAATATTCCAACTACACACACACACATATGCATAGTTGAAGTGCCATTATAAAATATTCCCAAATCTACTAGACAATCTTTTAGTCGTAATACACTCATACAAAGGGTATGCACTTTTAGAAACATGTGCATAGAGGTAAATATAATGGGCATAGAGGATGATTAAGACATCTCCGTGGATTCTAATTACTCGAGGTTTGATGGAACTACATACTTAGGATTATGTGTTCATGTCTTTTGTTGCACTGGGAGGCACTTTCTACAACCCAAGTGAGTGAGATGTGTAACGTCTATAACGTTAATGTGGCATATGTCAACTCCAAATAATAAATATATATAAAATAGGTATAAAACCAAATACATGTTGTGTCCAAGCTTAAATTGGATACATTGTAAGACATATTTATCTAAATATATATTAAATTTCAAATTCAAATTGAATTCACACATCCATAGATATTAAATAAATATTTTCATAAATAGTTACAAGATGACTAAATCTACAAGAGAGACATTAATCACAAAGAAATTCTGGATTAAGGCACAGTATATGTGTGTGTACAATATACATATATATAATTAAGTGTGGATCGGGTGGTTGGGAGGAATGTTGTTATCCTCACCACCTGAATTCAAATCAATCTTTGTGACACTTCTCCTTGGGAGTAGACTTTAACTGAATTATGTAATTATGGTTGTACCTAAAAAAATGTAAAGATAATCGGACAAGAACAAGTAATATTTAATCCTAATGGGTTATCTCAAGTGGTTGAGAGATATGAGTCGTAAGCAAAATGTCTTGGGGTCACATCCCTGGGTGGCTATGCATAGATATATAAGGGTCTCTCTTGATGTCCCCATCGATTTAGGATCCGTAGTCAGATCCAACAAGGTGAGGCCCCTTCTGTCACATCCCCTCCACTCTGATCGCGGAGAGGACGTGACCAGCACAGCGGAACCGGTCAATCTAGCCCCATGAACATGATAATTTACAAATGCATTGAATAATGAAGCATACACAGATGCAAATGCCTAATCATCAATAAGTAAATAGCGGAAGCAATCACATACATTCAACACATTTCAACATTGTTCATATTGTCATCCGTAAAACAATTACAGTTGCAGGAGTTAAAAAGCAGAAGAATACTTATCTTGAATTGAAGCTTGATGCCTCCCGCAACCAACTATGTTGCTGCACAATTCCACCAAATCATAGGCTAGTGTGCTCATCAATCTCTCAGCAACGCTACCACCCCTGAGCCGGGCATGATTCCACAAGGAACAAGGGAACAACAAGCTTACATGCAGCAAAACCATACACCCACAGTCAAGCCAACACATAGTTGGGTTTCACAGACTACGTGGGGGAAACAAACCAATAACGTGGAGGTTCCTTGGACTTATTCAGCCAAGCCAACTAATCACATCCTAACTCAGTCACCCATCTAACATCTAGGTTCCCTGGATTTACTCAACCAAGCAAACCAATTAACAGATGGGTTTCTTGGACTTACTCAGCCAAGCCAACACACAGGGATGCACATAACTGCAAAATGCACATGTTAGGAATGAAAGGAAATGTTTTTCAACCAAAAATAATTTAGTGAAAGGGAAGACAACCCTCTGAAGGAAAACACGATTTCACAAATCACCCACAGGCATTTCAAGGGAAAAAACGATCACCATAAATCCCCAAATCATAGATCTGAACTTAGAAAATGTTTAGGGGCAACATGGGGGAAAAAACGACCTCCCCAAACTTCCAAATCGGGAACACTTGGCTCCGTAACCAATGAGCAACCCAAATGGATGATTTCTGGGCATGGGAAAATGAGGAAACCCACAAAATCGTGGAGGAAAAACGCCCAACAAACTCAGCCGCGTGAGCAAAGGGAAAAACATGCTCTTAAACCCCCAAAATCGTGGGTCTCTTCTCCCATCCATTGAACGCAACAGAATCAAGTTTCCCATCCATGGAAATGAGATTTAACTACATAAATTGTGAGGGAAGGAGCTCAGCAAGCTTCACCTATGTGAGAGTTCCCAACCTTCATGGGAAAAATGGTGAAAAATGAAAGGGTATGGGTGAATAATAGCTTGGGCATGCTTTTCCAAGCATTTACTTGCCCAACAAGTCAAGTACACACTTTTCCAAAATGGGTGGCTCCCCAAATTCGAATTTGACTCCCATACTCTTCCCATCCCCATGCATTAATTTCTCAACCACTACCTAAATGACTGGGCACAAAAGACAAAAAGGGTAGTTGACAACTTTATGGGTTTTCCCTTTGACATTTGGCTTTTCTCCATTGGCCCAAAGGTTTAAATGGTTCCCCCCTCCCCCCTTATCCTTGTGAGATCATTCCCCTTCTCTTCAACGGTCGCATTGACATAGCCGGTTGTGGTATATTTTATTAATTGCATAGTTACATGATGTAAAATTATAATGTGCCTAGCTAGCACAAAACACCATCAACATCTAATTTACTTGCCGAAATACAACATGCTAAATCGATGGTGGGGATTTTTCCTTGAGCTCCACACCACGATTAAATACAATATTTACATCATATACTTTAAATACAAACTGGGTCAAAACCGGGGTGTTACACCTTTGAGCGCCCCCCCGGGAATTCTTCCCTTGGACACACACACACACACATACATATAAAGTAAAAACTTATATAACTATGACATGCATATCAAGAATAATTATTTTATTTCACAATTAATTAATTAGTGTGTAACACCCCGGTTTTGACTCCATTTGCATTAAATGTATATGATGTATATATTGTAATTAATCATGGTGTGGAGCTATAGGCAAAAGCCCCACCATCGATTTAACGTTATATGTTCGACGATTAAAATCGATGCCGATGGTATTTTGTGCTAGCCAGACACATTATAATTTGGACATCATGTAATATGCATTTTAATTAAAAATACCCACAACCAGCTATGTCAATGCAACAATAATGAGAAGGGGCATGATTTCCTAAGGATAAGGGGGGGAAATATTCAAACCTTTGGGCCAATGGGGAAAAGCCAAATGTCAGAGGGAGAACCCATGAAACTGTCAACTACCTTTCTTGTCTCATTCACCCAATCAATTATTACTACCAAAAATTGGTTGGGTTGGGCAAGGTATGACAACCCAAATTCGAATTGGAGAAGCCATCAATTTTTGGGAAACATGTTTTAACTCTTTGGGCAAGTAAAAACCCAAAAACGTATGCCATTCTACCATGCTTTCATGTTTTGATGTTTTCCTCACGATTTTTCCTTCACGTGAGCTCTCTCAGGCATTCAGAACTTCCTATGTGTGAAACCATTAACATTTTTGGTTGTTACCTCACTTTGCTCAGGCTAAGAAATCGTTTTTTGGTGATTATCAGTGGCTGAGTTTCCTTCCCCACATTTTGTTGCATTTTTCTCCATTGTTTCCAAGATGGAAATCGTTTTTTCTGGAAATGCCCAGTGAGTGGGAGAGGAGACCCATGATTTTGGGTGTTATTGAGCCCGTTTCAGCCACGTTAGGGCCAAAACATCTCTAGAAATCGAATTGATGCTAAAGGGCTATTTCTACCCATTCTGGAAATTCATTTTGTTTCCAGAACTATTTTTCTTCCAACCCAAAAATCGTATTGTGTTGTGGATGCATATTTTGGCTTTGGCCTAAGTTGAATTGGGAGTGGAAATGGGGTCTGATCCTGCTTGACAAACCTAGTGTGTGCAAGAGCCTCACAAACAGAGCTAGAGGGATGGATTTCTTATCTACACCCCCTGAATAAAACTAGAAGGGAGGACATATCCCGAGGGACTGTACAACGAAGAAGGGGATGCTTCCTTATGTTGGGTGTGTGTGGATGTTTTAGAAGCTAGGATATTTCTGGTGTAGGTGTCCATAGCTCTTGTATTGAGCTCACTAGCTTAGCAGTTAGCCTTTCCAGCTCGCAATAGCCTGATAAACCCAACAGTGTTGGCTTGGCTGAGTTGTGTATCCTTGGTTACCTGTGAGCCTTTTAGTTTCCCCTTATTCCTTGTGGAATCATGCCCAACTCGGGGGTGGAAGTGTTGCTGAGTGATTGATGATCACACTGGCCTATGGTTGGGTGGAACGTTGCAACAACGTAGCTGGTTGCGGGACAAGATTCTGTTAAAGATAAGTATCTCTTGTCCATTCTGTCTTTGCAATTATATACATTGCTTAAATGAGATAATGAACATGTTGAATGTATTGGATGAATGTGTTTGATTCCGCTGTATGTTTAAACGAATAATGCATCTATGTGTGTTTCCTTTCCAATGCATTTTATATCTTATGTTCATGGGGATTAGTTTTCTCGACTTCATAGCGGTTAGTTGCTGCCAGTCGCATCCTCTCCGCCGACAGAGGATTGGGGACGTCACATAGTGCAACTTTGTTTATTTATAGGATTTATGTGTTATCATTTACAACACATTCCAAATTGGAGTAGTTGGAACCTGGACGATTATAATGGAAAATATATTTGATTATGTATTGTTAAGTTAATAATAAAAAAATGAATTACAAATTAGTTTTGGGTAAATAACTGTTTTACTTCATAACTAGTTAATCAATGCAACTTTTGCCTATTTGTAGGATTTATGTGTTATTTTTTACAACATGATTCCAAATTGGAATAGTTGGTGCTAGACAATTATAATGGAAAATATATTAGATTATGCATTATTAAGTTAATAATAAAATAATGAGTTAGATATTAGTTTTGTAATAATTGTGATTTGATCAATAATAATGTAAATTGCAACTATTTTACTTCATCATCATAGATCCATCTTAACTCTAGCTCTATCAAGCACCGAGAAGGAGAAAACCTTTCATCAAGTTCAGGACTCTAAAACAAGATTGCACCTCAAGAGATTTGATCCTTCTCAGTGCTTATAGAGATAGAGTTAATGTGGATCTATGATGGTAGATATGCCTCATACTAATCTCTACTATCTACTAGAACTTAGCCAAAACTAAGCCACAACAACTCCCTAACTACACCACAACTCCCAAACCACATGTTGGATGCTAACTTGATTAATTGGTATCACATCAAGGAAATCATGGAGGAGACTAACCATATTGGCTAGGTCTCCCTTGTGAGGACATCTAGTTGTCATACTGACATAGGTGAGGGATTGTACCTTTTTAGTGATCACTTAATGTGTTTCTCTCCTCACTTATTTTCATTGAATCTTCGTCTCATCATGTGTGTATACCCATCTCAGTTGTGTCATCGATGGTTAACTATGTCTCTTCCATGAATTTCTCCCCCACCATATGTTATTTCTCTTTAGTTTGATCATTTCAAACTATCCAAAAACTAGTTCCATTTTATGTTCATCATCTTGACATTATAAATCCTAACTCATTGTTTATGGTTGATTATGGATGGATGCACATGTTGTCCAACTTCTGTTGGAGATATGTGTAGTAGATCTATAAACTACCATGGATATTCCATTGTAATAGTTTGTCATAACAAATCTTACAAGGTTTCACAAACTCTTTGTTATGCAATGTTTTACTTGAGAGTCATGTTTAATATTTCTAGCTTAGTGCAGAAAATACTATAATAAATTGAGACAAAAAATGAAATAAGCTAAAACCTATGCAATTTCATCCACAAAATGAAAACAATATGTACCTTGGGAAACCCAATATGGGAAAACCTAACCAAAAGGTGAGGACTATGCATTTCTCTTTTCTTCTCAAATAAGAAATGCAAATACAAAGAAATTTGAAATCACTATGGAATATGCGTTGATGTTGTGGCTTGTATGTCTACTGCAAGGTATTATGCTTCTTCTATCATGCTCCAATATCCCACTCCATTGATTTTCTAGAGTATGGAACAATAAAATAATACAACAAGAACAAAACCTCTTCCTTTCTTGGTGGCCCAATATTTAACATGTCTTGACAACCATCTAAGGTTAGGTATTTGAACCCTCTAGAATCTTCTTGAAATTCCACATGTGTGAGTAATGGGAATTGTTGTGGCATCCACTTGGGACCGTGTTGGTCAATAGAATATGTTAACTTGTAGAATGCACAACTTCCTCATATGAACTATAATTATTTGGTATCTATGGAATTTGAAAGCTTTTGGTGTGTAGAAAAACATCAAGAGGTTGATCACTATGTCCACAAATTTTTGATCCCCCAAAAAATTGTTTAATTTCTCAAATGAGATTTGGAAGTTTTAGGATCCCAAATCACCAAAATACGTCTTTCCCTAACATGGGCCCTACAAACCAAGACTCCAAGTTAATAGAAATAATGATTTGTGAACTTTAACTAAGTTGTATTAGTAACAGTGCAACCAAGTTTTGTTGATAATACAAATACATGTCACATAATAATAAAAATTATGATTACACATGGAAAATAAGAATTGAGGAAGAATTTGAAGGTGAAGCATGGCCATGCTCCCAATTCCAAAAATTTACTCTCAGTTATTTGATGGTGTTGGGTTCTACCTTTGGAATCTCAAAATGAGGATGTCACCGCTTGTCAAAAAGACTTTGCTCAGTATTACAAATGAGGAAGCAAAATCCTTTATGAAGGATGTATTAGCCTTCCCTAGGTTAGAGTTTAATGTTAAGTGAAAATGTGGTTATATGTCTACATGTTGTGCTAAGAAATTAAAAGAAAAAACAACTTTACAACACCACATGGTAAATGTGTAAAATCATAGGATGTAACAAAACCTATTATTATAAAGTAAAAATTATTAAATCAATATAGATTTATTTTAAACCTGGATTTATTATGTAACGATAGGAATCAAATTTCTTAAGGTGTAATATCTCTTAAGATGGATTTACGTTGGTTATAATTTTTTTAGCTTTTGTGTAAAATTTAAAATGAGAGAGTTGTATCCATACTCCCTCTTTAGTCCACCCAAATCTACTTCTAGACTTTTCATAGTTGACTCACCAAGTCAGGTATGCATTCCTAACGAGTGCAAATGCTCATTTACATTGTGATTAAACCAAGCTCCATAAAAAAAATGCTTACAATAAACCTATCAATAATATTCACATAAAAAAATATTGTTAACCATTTTTAAATCTACGTCTACACCTAAATCCATTGTAAATAATAAACAAATTGACACCTTAAAAGATTTCATACCTCATATTAAAATGCATTACGTTGGTTGATAAAAAAACCATTGCATTAAATTAAAAAATTATGAATATAAAATACCCCTTGCATTAACCCCTTGCATTAAACAAAACAATGAAATTATGAATACTGGATGAAAAATAAGAAGACGAGGTTGTCACCCTAGGAGAAAAACACTTCTCGGGCCATTCATGTATTATGTATGTAATGTATTAAGAAATATTGCATGATCATTTAAACATCTAAAAAGAATAGAATGTTAAGGCTTAATATTTCAATTGGTTCAAGAGGTTGTTTGGCATTCTTTCCACATAGTCTAAAGTGACAACGATGAACAAGTAAGCACCCCATGATGAATGACATCTTAGGATGTCTTGGAGTGTCTTTACTCTAAGTATATGTGAGACATTGATGCATCTATCATAAAGGTAGGGTATACGACACATCCCAAGAATTATCCAAGTTTTTCTATCTACTAATTTTATCATAAGACTTTAAATACAATATTTTTGAAGTAAAAATTTCAACATAATATTTGACACATGAAAATTTGATAAACCCACTAAACATGTTTGAGGGATGGTAACATGTGGAACAAAGATTTGGGATGGTATCATGATATTACTTAAGTTTTATTCAAATGTTATGAAAAAAACATTATAATGTTATGGACATCATCAAATTTTGATGTTGTATATTTTAACTACACATATCCACACTATAGTCCATAACAAATTTTAATGTTGTATATTTTAATTACACATATCGACACTTTAATTATTCATTTGATGTTTTATATGTTAATTGTCATATATCCACACTTGCTCTAATATTATAGAAGTGGTTAGATTTTAATGTTGTATATATTTTATATCCATACCTTCAATATAATATTATGGATCTAGTTAGATTTTAATGTTGTACATGTTAAATTCTTATGTCTTTGGGCATATAGTATAGGATTGGGTAGTTATATTTTAATGTTGTACATTTTAAATTATTATGTTTTTGGACATATAGTATTGGGTTAGATGTATTAATTAGATTGTACTGACTTGACTTTTTTTTTCATTGTGTAATGCTTTTATATAGTTAAGATTTTGTTTATTTATTTTGAATTTTTTTATAAAATAATTATTTACTTTTTTATTGGTTGCCAAGGATGATGTCATTCTTGATATTTGTTGTCCACCTCTTGGTGGCTAGTTGTATAAGGTTTTTCCATTATTAATTAATTGCTCTCAACTTTCACAGCCATCATAACATAAAATTGATGAACGCTCTTTGTTGTTTTATTCTCTGTCCCTTGGTGCAGCATTATTATTCCTTGTCGTGCAAGGACTTACTTAACAACTTGATTTTAAAAAATGTACTGCATGATTAACACTCTAACATCAATCGAGGAAGTTGTAAGTTTTTCATTAAAATTTTCTAACAATGTCCTGACACCTGTTGGCCACTTTTCTCCACTTGTGCGACCCAGGTCCTGCGTAGCCCGCCAATCCAACAACTACCCAAGATACTGGTCCAATAGAGAAAGCCCCATTGGCAACACTTGCGAAGCAGGCGCAGTCTCACCCGAGATATCTCATAGATGGGTAACCGTCGGAACCAAGTTTCGGCGATTGTCGGGGAAGTATAGTCCCTTGGTTCGCAACCAAGGGCTCAATGAAGGCAGTAGGGTGACTGGATAGTGGAGTTGGTTCTGCGCGAATGAACACAACAGTATGTCATCACGCGCGACTTGGTATTTCGCTCTTCCTCACAGCTGGCGCAACTAGTGCGGCGTAGCTGCATTTACTTCAATTGCTCTACGACCTAAGTCGAAATGCATAACAATAATCGTACTGAAATATACATATGCTGGTTCAATCTACAATGCATTCTATTCATTCATTTACTTATGGTGGGAATCATTCAGGACTGGAATACATCAACATTATACAGAAAGAAACTACGAATCAATCATATAACCATTCACCACACCAGTCATTCATTTGGACACATGGAATAATGTGGAAACCCATCTGGGAAAAGCCACCAAGGTGCTCTTCATCTAGCATGAGAAAGGATATAGCACCTTGCAGTTTGCGGGATGCAAACTGATCTTGAGATATGTCTTTAAGTTCAGACTCATAATTCTCATGGCCTTATTCCTCCTAATCTACTGCTACTACCTACAAATCCGCACATAGCCTGGATCGACTCACCTCACGTCTACACCACTCTAACATAGATTTTCTCCTTTCATTACTCTAATTACCCTCTCTTAGACCTCCTCTCTGCAACTGTATATAGCTCTCGTCTCTTAACTCATTCTGTACTTACAACTAACAAAAATCTAACCCTCTAACTATTGCATCCTTCCAATTTATACTAATTTACATGGCCACGCAGGGCCAACTGCATCTCAGCAGTCTGTTAGCCATCACCATCAGCCACCTCTCTGGTTACAGCTGTGGTGATCATGACTTGACACGAGGCACTATCGGCCTAACTTACAAATATCTTCTCGTATGTGCGTACCTGCAAGCTTACACCATCTTATACGTCCATAATCTGGATCCCGTATTTGTCGCTTTCCGGTTGTTTCCTCCTTGCGCGTGTTTACGCTTGTCTTTCCTTTTTCGCGCACTCCTCTGTTCTGCCTTTGCGGTCCCTTTTCGCCCTTTGCGCTCTTCCTTTTCCTTCATCGCGTGCACATGCATCTTCCTTTGCTATGCGCGTGAAGTTACGTCTTATACCCCTTTCCCGGGCCAACAGGCCCTCAATACTCACCTGTGGCTCGTCTTGAGCCACTAAGGAAGGGACATGTGAGTAGCCCGATCCGCGTGACATATTTTGGGAACTAAATAGATATTTTTTATTTTTTTTTCCAGCTACATCTTAACTTGTGCAGTCCGCTCCTTGCTCTGGTTTTTTTTTTTTTGACTTGGGTGGATACAACTTCCAGCGGTGTCTGTTCAGACAAGTGTATGCCCCTAGCTTGCTCTGTGGCTGGCTGGCCTTTTTGATGGCGCTTCTGCTATTCTGCGCCATGCTCCTATATTCCCTAATTTGCTTTGCGTTCGGCTTCTCCTGTTTCTTCTCAGAGCTCTTCTGTGGTGTCCGTTGCAGTTCTATCTTTCCTTGGAAACTGAGCTATTTTGCTAATGTTTTGTTGAAACTGGGCCAAAATAGGTGTAATTCTTTCTATATCCTGGAAAGATTCTTCTGCCTGCTGCTCGAGTTCTTGCACTATGCTGTTGCTTGGGTGCTTTGATGAGGTACTAGGCAGTGTGTGAGTGAACTCGTGGATGCGTTGCTGAATCGGTTGAATTAACTTTGTTATCCTTTCAACTTCGGCCTGTTGTTCAGCCGTTTCCTTGTCGTGCATGGTTTCTTGGTCGTGCATGGTTTTGGCCTTATCGAGGAGCTCCTTAAGGTCAGTGCCCCGGATGATCTTCTCTTTAATTGATAGCTTCTTAAACTCGGATTTGAGTGCCAAGATTTTTAGATAAGCTTGTCGTGCTTGTTCGGCAAGTTGACCAGCCACTGTATCATCGATGAGTTGTTCCCATGCTGTAGCGATTGTCTCAATTGCCTCTGCACATACAGTCTCAACTTCCCACAGCCGAGAAACCGCTTGGGTTTCTTCCTGGTGCCTTTGTTTCAGTACTTACGGGGGTGTGCCAAGCTGTGGGTTGAGTTTGATCTCCTGGATCTCTTTCTGGAGGTCTGCGGCCAACTTGGATAGGTGTGTCAATTGATGCACCGGTTTGAGCTCAGACTCCTCATCCTCACCTAAAAGTTGGGCTGCTGCTTCCTTTATAGCTTGCTCTAGTAGGGTCTACCTCTATGCTTGGGCTGCTCGATCTGCATGCTAGTAGTTGATAAGTTGTTTTCATTCCCTTGGTTTCTTGGTTGCCTTAGTTTCCTGAGAGGCAGCTGCAACTTCACGAATTCTGTTTTCTGTTGTTGCGGCCTCATTCTCCTTGCATTTCTTAGATAATGCATCGGCTGGAATTTCTATTGTTAGGGGTGGAATCATTATTGGCGCTACTAAGGAATTTGATGTGGTGGCAACATATGTTCCAGCCTGCATGGTGTCTTGCACTTCGGTGATAGTTCACACGAGTTGGTTTACTTTTGTGGTGATGGCTGTTGTCCAATTAGACTGTTTAGTTACAAGTTTGCTCAATGTTTTCTCTGTAACCTCGGCCACAGCATCACAGAGAAGAGTCAAGTCTTCATCTGGTATATACCTGCGATGGGTACTGTCAACCCTCTGCCGCTTACTGCCTAAGAGGCTCAATGTATCCTCATCCTCGTCTTCTTCCATGGGTTGCTTGCCCCTCCTTTTCCTAGCTTGCTCAGCACTCAAATCCTCGCTCGCAGCAGGGTCATTATGGTTGTCATAGGGAAGATCTTGGTTGTCTTCGGCTTCATCTTCTTGGGAGCTATCCCCAAGCTCCTGCATACTGGACTTGGTGTGAAGTTGGGTCAGATTTTCCAGGGGGCCCTCTTGTGGCCCTATCTGCTGCTCCACTAGCTTCTCATACTGGGTAATCCATTCCATAGGCCAATCTTTGATTTCTCGCTCAATGTCAGCATTCCTGAGGAGGAAGAATGTTGGCAATGCTTGCTTATTGGGGTCCCCACGCGGGTGCAAGATGATGTTATGCGGCGTCGCCTGGAATTGAATGAACGGGTATTTTGCAACCGTTGTAGGAGTTAGCTGGTATTGCGCACACACAATTTTTCGGAGCCTTTCTCCTTGTAGGAAAAATATGATTCTAGCATCAGTCTTGTGCTTTTTGTCCTTATGGTCCCATAGGTTTTGATAAGGTCTGCCCAGGAATTCCTTAGGAATCTCCATATGCTGATAGTCCGGTGGCGGAGCCCATACTACAAAACAAATTAAAATTAAGATCTAGGAGAAGTGAAACTTAGCTGTAGGTTTCTCCTGCGTGTCTCATGCATCAGCCAATAGCTCGTTTAGGAGGAACTGGGACCAATTAACGTGCACACCCTATGCACATTTCTCTGCAAGTTCTACCGCTGCGGCTGTACACTCAACTGGCCTCATCTTGTGAAGGACCTTACTACACAAAATCTTTGTTGCTACTTGCACATCATCATCCTCAATGGAGTTGATGAGGAAGCCCTTTCCTCCATGGATGAGCTGGTACTTGGTATTCATACCAGTTGTGTCGATCTTTTCGTCGTCATTATGCAAGTATGTGGCCGGGTCGAGTCCCTTCCGCGACAGTCTTGTAATGTTCGATATTAGGACAACCATTACCTCGTATGGCTTGTCCAGCCTAAGGTAGCCCCCATAGAAGTAGACAAGTAGCTGCTTGACATACATTCCTATTCGCCCAGAATGGCCAAAGTGGGGCATAAGAAGCATATTTAATAAACCGGACTGTTCCAGTCCTCGTGCATATTCCTTTACAGAGAGAATATGTGCATTCGGCGGTCGCTCGGCTTTTTGTTCCATGAACTGATCTCTGGAAATGCCAAGCTTCTGAGTATCATAGTCTTCAAACTTTAATGCCTGTAGTTTGGGAATGATGGAATCCTGGGGTTTTGGGACAACCTTCTGGAATTGTGGGTTCTTCCAACAGTTATGGAATGCTCATCATTACTGGTTCAGCACCGAAATTCCTGGGTGATACATAGGGCGACAGTAAGTTCTTCTCTTCTTCAGTGCGTTATGCATCTAGTGACAATGGCTGAACTAGGTTGGGTCGACGAGCTTTGGTTATTTTTGTTGTCGGGCGGGATGAACTTGGGGGGTCATCGTGCAAGGATTGCATAGTGACAAAAACTTGAGCGCCCGCTGGTCACACTAGCGGTTGGGGTGGAGTTAGTTGTGTTAGCTGGGTCACTGCTGGGGATAACTGCGATGGATTTTGCAATTAATTTTGCACAGTCCTTGGCCTTGGTGCTGCTTTCAGTTTTGCCTGGGTCTTCTTCATCTTCTGGGTTGGTCACACTGGTTCACGAGTACTGCTATACTGGTTCATTGGTTTCGGGGTGGTCTTCTATACAGTGGCTAGGATCTTTGGTTTATAGGTTGGTTATGGTTAGGCAAAGGCTACCCTGTAGAGGTAATGGATAATTACAGTTGATGAGCCTTTAAGTAGACCAAGGGGCGTGAAGGATCTCTGGCAGGGCACATGGGTTTATCCGTTGCACACTTAAACTTCATTACTCATTTGTCAGGGAAATTAAGGGTGCTTTACTCGATGTGACCCCAAAAGACTGTCGGCCGTCTTCTTAGAGTTGTCGCTTTAATGCTGCTTGATTGTTTAATATTGCCAAATCTTGCATCAGTTGTTAGTGCCTGCTAGTTGTCTGCTGCTTCTGTCACTTTCTGCCAACTATCACTTTTTTTTAAGGGGCTGAGCCACCATCATCGTGATAGGGTTTTAATCGGCTTCCATTGATCATGCCCGCGACTAGGGTGCCATCCAGCTTATGTAGTTTTACTGCACCTTCCTCAGTAATGTGCATGACTACATATGGACCTAACCAGTGCGTTTTGATCTTACCGGGATGCTTGAGGAATTTACTATCATACATCAGAACAAGTCCACTGACCTTGAACTGCTTTGTTGTGATGTGGCGGTCATGCCAGGATTTCTGTCACTGCTTCTCCACATTTTGATGGAAATTGGCAATAAAACGTTCTTCCTCCATTTGAATTAGTTGTGCTAACCTTTCTTCTACAGCACCCATATCTGTCATCTCTGTTACCGCAGCAATTCGCAAGCTTGGGACAATGTATTCCATGGGTACTACTGCTTCTTGTCCATAGACTAACCGAAAAGGGGTGTATCTAGTTAGTCGTTTGCAAGTTGTTCTATAATCCCATAATACTGTCGAGACCTTTTCATCCCAGTCATGTCTTCGTACATTGCATACTTTGGTCAGCGCATTCTCCAGTACCTTGTTGAATGCCTCAACAGTTCCATTTGCTTGAGGATGGTAGGGTATTGTTTTCTTGTGTTGGATTTGGAATTTCGCAGTCAGTTCAATAATTAGCTTATTTACAAAATGTGTACCTTGGTCGTTGATTAGGATTTTGGGGCAACCAAATCTTGTGACGACATTCTCAAAGAGGAAATGGGTCATAGTTGTAGCAGTACAATCTTTTACAGGTGCAACCTCTACCCATATCGTTAAGTAATCTATAGCAGTAATGATGTAACGCACACTTGTTTGTTTTCTCAGTGGTCTAATAGGGCCAACAAAATCCACTTCCCATTTATCAAAGGCCTGCAGTGTAATTTGTGGTGCAAGTGGCATTTTGTCATGTCGCAATGGTTTCCCCGTTCTTTGACACTTGTCACAATTGCGACAGTATTTTCTTGTATCCATATGTACCATTGGCCACCAGAGTTCGGCTTGCAAAATCTTGCAGACAGTTTCTTTCGCAGCGTAGTGTCCCCCTGAGATACCTGCATGTGCTTCCTCCATTACCCGTTGTCTTTCATGCTCAAAGACACATCTTCACAGTATTTCATCTAGTCCCAACTTATAGAGTTGTCCCGCTATTAGTGTGTAGTCTGAGGCCTTGACAACTAGTTGTTTCCTTTGCCATATTGAATAATATTCAAGTGCATACCCTATATTAAGTAAGTGTATAATCGCATCGAATTATTTATCAACGACATCTATAGCAAATAGCTGCGCATCTGGCAAATTGGCTTCTAGGCTGGTGGGTTCCTCCCCACTCTCAATTCGTGATAAGTGGTTAGGCCCGACATTTAGTCGTCCTGGCTTAACAATGACTTCAAATTCAAATTCTTGAAATAGGAGGAGCCACCGGCAGATTCCCCCCCTCCCCCCAAACACTGGCTTATTGACCAGGTACTTTAGCACAGAATGATCAGTGAACATTTTGAAGTGTTCACCTAGTAGATAATGTCTGAATTTTTGTAGTGCATAGACCATTGCAAGTCCTTCTCTTTCAGTTGTGGTATAATTTTTCTCTGTCGTTGATAGTTTCCTACTAGCAAATGCAATCGGGTGGTCAATTGTGCCATCTCCTGGCTTGGTTAATACTACACCAAGCGTAATCGATGAGGCATCAACATGTACGTGGAATTCTTTTTTCCAATCTGGAAATATTAATATTGGCGCAGTAGCCATCTTACCTTTTAGTTTATCCAGACTCTCCTGGTAGCTTTCACTCCATTCGAACTTGATATCTTTCTTTAACAGCTTCTCCATTGGGGCAGTGATCTCTTCATACCCTCTTATAAATTTGTGATAATACCTGGTGTGTCCCAATGTAGACCTGAGCTGTGTGACTGATGTGGGCATAGGCAGTTCCAGAATAATTGCTACCTTGGTGGGGTCAACCAAGATTCCATTGCGGCATACAACATGGCCCAACAGTACACCGAAAGGTGCACAAAAGATACATTTCCTCAGGTTCAGTGCAATTTGATACTGGCGACACCTCTCCAGCATCATGCACAAATTTTCAATATGGTCCCTTACCAGACCAAAGACCATCCAGTCATCAAAATATACCTCAAGGAACTTATGAATGAAATCCTTGAAAGCAGATACTACTATTCTAGAGAAAATAGCAGGGCATTTTTAAGGCGAAATGGCATTATTGTGTATTGGTAGCATCCCCATTCCATTACAAAGGTTGTCTTATGGCGATCTTCTTGTGTAATTCGAACTTGATGGTATCCTGAGAACCCGTTTGTGAAGGAATACATTTCCTGCCCACCAGCACTTTCCAAGACCTCATCTGTGAAGGGTGTAGGAAATGGATCATGTAAGCAAGCATCATTTAGTTTTCTCAGGTCGACACAGATTCTGACTTCGCCTGTCGTCTTTTTGTCCTGGATGACTATGGGGCTTATCCATTCCGATTCTTCAACTGTTTCAATAATTCCTGCTTCTAACATACGATCCAATTTTGTTTTTACTTTCTCCTTCTACCATGGGTTTAATCAGTATGGCCATTGTTTCATCGGCCTTGCATCGGGTTTGAGTGGAATTTTCATTTCACCCAAATCTCCCACTATTCCCTTCATTTCTTTAAAATTTGTCAGGAAGAGGTCCTGAAATTCATGTAATAGATCAGTGATTTTGGCTACTATTTCTTCATCCCAGTAGTCTCCGATGTTGGCAAATTTTGGACTGTCTGTCGATCCAATGTTAACCTTTTTAACCTTTAGCGGCTGAATGAACTGTTCACTAGAAATGCCGCTTCCTTCTACCTCGCGCGATCCTTCTGATTTGAGAATGTTGATGTTGGTTGGAACATCGTCTGGGTCCCTAGAGAGTTTATAGCATGTCATCCAATGTTGGACTACCTCACAGCATTGGTGGGAATGCACATCACAAGGTTGAGAATACACAATCTCCAGTGGGATCTCAACAAATATTTTGTCCTTAATAGTTTTCAGCGCAATATCAACTGTAGGTTGTTCATCTGCAAACTGGAATGTGTAAGTGAATTTCTGCACAACTTCTTCCCATTCCCTCGTCTCTTGGCGCAACTCCATAGATGCATACCAACCTCATGGTGTCGTCTCAAGAATATGGATGAAGTGATGAACCCCTTCCTGGAGAGGGTAGTTCGAGAATGCTGTGGAACAATGTTCCAAGTGCTCAACAGGGTTGGATAACCTCATATATTTCTGGGTTACAGTTGTAATTTCTTCCCCAAATCCTACTTCTAACAGCCTTCTACATTGTGGCCATTCAGTTACAGTGCTCTTATGTGTACCCCACCATCATGCGGGCGTAGCTTTTAATGCAAAGTCTAGTGCAGACAGCCACTGCTGCTCTGTTACCAGCTCTTCAAATTTAGTTAAGAATGTTGCCAAGTTAGGCAGTCCTTCATATGTGGGTAGCAGTCACAAGTGAGTTCCTACTTGTCTGACATAATTAGTTATACTGGCACATTTTCTTGATGAGACCTCATGCAATTGGTTCTGCCACTTTTCCAATGCCTCGCCTGAGTCTGATGTACATGAACTCTCACATTTGCATCGTAGGTTACCATCTGCAGTAGGATTAATATAGTCTTCCTGTAGGGTGGTTGTATTATAAATGGTGTCTAGGTGGTCACCATGTCCTTCGTTGAATATCGGCTCAACATATCTCGGTCCTTCTAGCGGTTCAATAGGTGCAACGACCCACATCTCATCATCTTCAAATGACAAGATCCTTCTTTTGAAATTTATGTTTGCTTGGTTTTCTATCGCCCAATCAATCCCAAGCAGCGCAGGGTAAGGGTTGGTATCATCTACTATGTCTATGACTTCGAAGTCCACAAAATTGCATAACCATTCAATGTCCACTTGAACTTGGCCCAGCCTACCCATAGGGATGACCTTTGCTTGATTTGCAAACCTCAATTGGATCAGCGACCACTCTAAAGGTGGTTTGCCCATTACTTCCCATGTCTGGCATGTTAAAATATTAACATCATATCCCAGGTCGAGGATGATGTAGTCCATATCATAATCACTGATTTGCGCAGTCATCTTGAGTTCGCGCCCTGTCTTGAGTTTGGTCTTGATACTGTTAACCTTCTTTGGCGGATGGTCTTCCCCTGGAAGTGCTTCAATGAGGGCCTTTAGTTCTCCAAGTGCTTCCTTATCCTTGATTAGCACTAAACAACTTGACAAGAAAATTTTAAGTTTACTAACCTTATCTGCAGTTTTGTCTGTACTTTATCGTTCAAATATCTTCTGGAATCTTTTAGGCATATCTTTCATTTGTCTTGAGGTAGACAGTTGTTTTTCATCAATGAACTCTGGACACACATCCATGAATATGCGCTTTTGTTCCTGAATGTCAATTGGCGCTTTCTTCTTTGCGGCTGGTCGCACCTAGGGTTGCGCATGCATCGTAGGATCTGTCTGTGTGGCTTGGTCTGCACCTATCATGGCACCTCCTATCATGACCACTGTGACATTAGGTTCTCGTGGCTCGGCAACAATCATCTATATATCAATATTGGTATTCAGATTGGGAGCATTCGGTGCTGGATTCAGTGCAGGTTTCTGTACCGGGTTTGGTGCAGGGTTAAGTACAGGGTTCGGTACTGGGTTGGCTGGTCCAGGCATCCGGGCTTTCCACTGAGCAATGAGTTGTGGGCATTGCTCCACATTGTGATCCTGTGTACAGTAGGAGCAAGTCCTTGAAGGTTCTAGGCAGTCCCTAGCGTAATGCCCCGGTACTCCACAATTGTAGCATACGACTAGCCCTCTTCCCCAACCAAATCCTCCTCCTCCCCGGCCCCTAAAATTTCCATGCCCTCTTTGAGGTGGTTGTAACAAGTATTGCAGTTGTTGGTACGGCTAATGGTACAAGTTATACGGGCCCCTATCCTGAAACTGGGGTGCCATTTGAAACTGCTGTGGGGATGGGAATTGTTGTGCAACTTGGAACTGAGGAAGGGACTGGAACTGAAGGGGGGTCTATTCAATCTTTATGTGCCCTTCCGTCTTCATCAAATACGCATCTACCATTTTGTCCCTGATGAGTTGGTAGGCCCTACAATATTTTTCATCATGGCCTATAGATTTAAAAAATTTACAGTATAGACTGGTGGGTGTACATATCGTCTTGTGCAGAGCCAAGAAGTTGATGTCCTGGTGTCCCCTCGTCTGGCATATATTGCACCAGGGTATTCCTTGGCTATTCAATCGGCTCGGCCCACTGAATGAGACATAGTTCATATATGCAGGACATTCATATTTGGTATGTCCATTGGTCCGGCATTGGGTACACCAGAGGTCTTCATGCGCTTCTCTTCCCTTTTTCATATCTTGAAGTTGGATAGTCAGAATAGCCAACTGATACTGAATCTGTATCATCCCTACGACACCATCCCCTATGGGTGAAGCCTCTAGCTTCATTGCTAACTCCAATGCCTCCATCTGGGTTGCAATCTTCTAATGCATGAGTGGTCCTCTTATATGTGGTAGCAGTGCAACAATAAACCATTCTTTATGCTGTACATCCGACATCTAGAAGTTGACCTTAGCCATCAGTGTCTTGAATCTTTGGTCAAAATCCCATACAGATTCTGCCAAAGCTTGTTTAATCTCCTTAATCTCAGTGATACATTGGGACTCTGATTTGGGTTTTTTGAACTCTTATATAATTGTAGCTCGGATTTCCTTGAGGGTCTTCTGTGGTGTTCCGGCTGGGACGACATAAAACTTCATGAACCAATCCAAGGCGCGACCCCTTAAAGTTGTGATCATTTGTCCTTTCTTTATATCGGCATTATGCACTAAGCGCACCATCCAAACAGCCTCACACAGGAACCAATGCTGTTCTGGGTCTTCTGTTCCATCTCCAGTAAAAGTGGGTAACCTAACATCCGTTCCCACCATTATGGAGGCATCAAGATTATTCTTTGGGTTCCCTGAATTTACAGGATTTACGGGGGTCGCTGATGGGCCTCCTTGCACACTAGTCTCGCCACTAGAGCTACTAGTGCTCAAAAGGGGTTCATGTGAGGGACTTCCAGATCTCGCTCTAGAGAATCTCTCTGGAATACTATGGTCACGTCCTATTCCTGGTAATTCTGTAGACTCTCCCATTTCTGCTCTCTCAGAAACTGATCTATACTCATCTTCTTCATCGCAGGATCCCTTATCTAGGTATGACTTATATCCATATGCACCCTCCTTGGGAAAACTATAGGCCCTCCTGTCTCTGTTTACTTTTCTCCTCTTTCTTGACCAGAACCTCCTTCCACTTCTTAAGAACCCAGTGTCCAGCTCCTCCTTAGAACTCCCAGGGAACATCTCTCCTGGCTACCTTCCATATTTCTCCGAGTTCCTACACAACATATCTGCCCCACAAATTGCATGATTCAAGCACTATGACCTTTTCTTGTGTAAATATCGTTGGTTCAGCGTCCAGCCAGTCTTCTATCTCCTCCTTCATTGGGTGCCACACCATCTCCCTGATTTAATCATAAGGGTCCTGGAAATGGAACCATTTGTTGGCCAGCTTTCCCCACTTGCGCGACCCAGGTCCTGCGCAGCTCGTTGATCCAACAACTACCAGAGATACCAGCCTGATAGAGAAAGCCCCATCGGCAACACTTGCGAAGCAGGCGTAGTCTCACCCGAGATATCTCATAGATGGGTAACCACCAAACCCAGTTTCCATGATTGTCGGGGAAGTATAGTCCCCTGGTTCGCAACCAAGGGCTCAATGAAGGCAGTAGGGTGACTAGATAGTGGAGTCGGTTCTGTGTGAATGAACACAATAGTATGTCATCATGCGCGACTTGGTCTTCCATTCTTCCTCACAGCTGGCCCAACTGGTGCAGCGCAGCTGCATTTACTTCAATTGACTCTACGACCTAAGTTGAAATGCATAACAGGAATCACACTAAAATATACATATGTTGGTTCGATCTACAATGCATTCTATTCATTAATTTACCTACGGTGAGAATCATTCAGGACTGGAATACATCAACATTATACAGAAAGCAACTACAAATCAATCATATAACCATTCACCACACCAGTGATTCATTTGGACACACGAATAACGTGGAAACCCATCTGGGAAAAATCACCAAGGTGCTCTTCATCTAGCATGAGAAAGGATATAGCACGTTGCAGTCTACAGGATGCAGACTGATCTTGAGATATATCTTTAAGTTCAGACTCATAGTTCTCATGCTCTTCGTCTTATTCCTCCTAATCTACTGCTACCACCTACAGATCCACACATAGCCTGGATCGACTCACCTCGCGTCTGCACCACTCTAGCAGAGCTTTTCTCCTTCCATTACTCTAATTACCCTCTCTTAGACCTCCTCTCTACAATTGTATACAGCTCTTGTCTCTTAACACATTCTGTACTTACAACTAACAAAAATCTAACCCTCTAACTATTGCATCCTTCCTATTTATACTAATTTACAAGGCCACACAGGGCCAACTGCATCTCGGCAATCTGTTAGCCATCACCATCAGCCACCTCTCTGGTTACAGTTGTAGTGATCATGATTTGACACGAGTCACTATCGGTCTGACTTACAAATATCTTCTTGTACATACGTAGCTACAAGCTTACGCAGTCTTATACGGCCATGATTTGGATCCCATATCTGTCGCTTTCCGGGAATTTCCTCCTTGCGCGCATCCGCGCTTGTCTTTCCTTTTCCGCGCACTCCTTTGTTTTGCCTTCGCGGTCCCTTTTCACCCTTTGCACTCTTCCTTTGCCTTCATTGCGCACACGCGCATCTTCCTTTGCTGCGCGAGCGAAGTTACGTCTTATGCCCCTTTCCCGGGCCAACAACACCTGCTTGTTGTTATAAATTTGATTGATAGTAATTTCATCGGGGATGCATGGCTTTCTACAGGAGGCTTATGCAATTGATGCATTATGCATACCACTTATTCTTGATGCACTCCATGCAGGGAGCATGACAGCATGCATGCAACCTGCCACCTATTTTGGGAACTAGATTGATGGGCTTCATCGCACCAGGATGTCATTTCATAGTTTCAAGAATGCATTTAAATGAACTAATGAGCCACTAAACATGGTTATAACAATTATTGAAAGGTAATTCTAAGCTCTCCTAAAATCTCTGTCTCTAATTTGTCTATGATTTTCCATTCCTTTTGTGTAGCTTTGATAAATTGATGTCGGAACTGTGTTACGTAGATTTGTGAGGTAGATTCAACATATTAAAGTGAAATCTTGCATTGGAAACTAGATCTGCTGACAATATTGAAAAAAATAATTCAGAAGGATGAGCTTGAAATAAAATATTCTTAATGGTATACAAGAAATATGTTTAGTTTTAGTGCAGGTGTGATTTGTGTGAGGGTCGTGACTGTTTATTATATGTATCATACCAGTTTCTTTATTCATGGATGATTTACAACTATATGGTTTGATCTCACTAGAAATTTATAACATATAGATATATATCCACTCTTTTGATGAGTTTGAGTAAGTTCCATTTGTGAGTAAAATGGAAGATGAGAAACCAAAAACAAGCTCATCTTCATTATATGATACATTAGCTCAGTTTTACAGTATATTTTCATCCTTTAACGCCTTTTACCCTAGTTTTTTAATATTCTTCAATGTATTTATCTAGGATGTCATTTGTGAGTGATGGCATTCTTTTTGCCAACCAAAAATAATTGATTTCCTTACGTGTTCAACTCTTTTAAGTTACAAGTCATTTCACCATATAGAACATCTATAAACTTATGATTAACATTATAATATGGTCAAGCAGATAAGTAGCTTTGATTCTCAGTTAAATGTGGTGGTGAAATTGATTTCTAAGATAGTTACAGTATGAAGGAACATTTTTTTACCTCTTATATTATAGGAATCGTTTCTTCCTGTGCCAGATAAATTTCAGGATTTAGAAAACTTGTTCTCACTATATGGATTTTAGATACCCCTATGTGATCTAGCTATGCAAGTTTAGAAAAGATTTTGATTAGGCTAATCACTAGTACGATGATGAAGGTCAAACGACTTCCTTAATAGGCGTGACTCCTCTATATTTTTATGTTGGAATGATAAAAAGGAAGGTTTTCACTTTTCAGTGATTGGGTTTTGGAAGTAATGTCTACATTTTTCTTTGTAGATGTTTTTGGGCATATTCATGATAAAATAAAGTCAATTTTGGTATATATACATGTCTTATTTTTTTTTCATTGATTTTGTTAGTACTAAAAGATGCACTTTGACTATTGAGAGGACATGGTTATCACATCTTAAATGTATGATTAGTTTTGAGATACTTTGGATCTAGAAGATGGATCAAAAAGACTGAAGGAAAGAGGAGAAAACAAACTAAAATATCAATGATACACTATTGGGAAAGGAGTCACAAACATTGTGGTCATGGAAAGCAATCAAGATGAATTACCAGATGTTGGAAGACAAAAAAAAAGAGAGGTAACATAAAGTAGAACATCCACTAAACAAAGAAACACTCTGCAAAATGGATTTAAATATGCTTGAACAAATTACACAAATAATAGGAATTCACAACGAATACCTTGGTGCTCGAGAATCTCTCATTCATGTGCAGCCATGATCCTCAAGGTCTACAATTTATGCAAGCAAGATGATAAAGGAAAAATGGAAATGAAGACACGGTCTGATAGAACAACTCATGAATGATACTGTGAACTCAAAGTGCTTTGAGTATGATACTGTGGGTATTTATATGTATTTCATGTTATTATTTTTCCTGGATAGGACTGTATTTTGTTGTACTGTCCATGAGAGGACTGTTTATCATTATTGCTGTACTTGTGCAGTATATATGTCTGATTTTCTTGAAGATGTAAAAAGTTCCTTTGATTCATTGAATACCAAGGAATGCATTTTTTCTGGCTGAAAAAAAAAAAACAAAAAACTCATGAATCTTTAAATGGCAGAAATATTTACATATCAGAATGCCCAATTACAATCAAACTCATATATTTTTTTGCTTCCTAAAGCTCCTCAAGCCTCTAAGAATGCCCCCCTTCATTACAAGTTTTAAAATTTATAGAAACCTACACTAACAAACAAACTAAAACCATTCTGCTAAAAATATGGGGCAGGTGTAATCGAATGCCTGAAAATCTGGAATCAATGCAAATCTCTGGATGTTCTGTCACATACATCATTGAAGGTTTGGATATTTCCTAGAGCTACTATTCTCTAGAAATTATATTCAATGTGTTGATAATTCTCTTGATTCTTGAAGATTATGATAATCTTATGCTGCCATATGTCTTGTTATTCATGGTTCAATTGATTGCTAATTCAACTAACTTGGCACTTTGATGTGCTGGAAATGGTTCAATCGGACTACTAATTTAATGCCTCGAAATATGGACTTGACTCTGTTTTGACCAACTGTTGATTAATAATTGTTTCCTTCAAATCAGGGGTTTGTTTTTACTTCCATTCGTTTTCTTGCTGAAATCAAAACCCATCCTTAATGAAATACTGCTAGGTGCTCTGACACCTCATTTTCTACCCTGCTACCTGAAAAATATTGAGCTTAATCTCCTAGAAATCATGTAGAAATGCCTTCAAATAATAAATTTATGCTTTGATAGGTCCTTTCATATTTAAATGAGCTTTAAATCCTTGAAATATGGAATTTACTCAAATCTGCCACATGTGGCTTCGGATGCTCAATGCTACTTGAAGATTCTCATTAAGCTGCTAAAAATATGGATCCATTTGTTAGCGATTTGAAATATGGAAGAAGTTTTTTAATTGCATTCCACATGTAATTAGAGAATGAGCTTTGATGTATTTATATTGAATGTTGTATGCATAGTGCACCGACGCATAGTGTATGGCCTTTTGGCCCATTGGAAACTCCCTCTTGCTTAGTAATTTGGTGGGCATTTTCTTTTGAAACATCTGACAGTTCAACAATCAGTGTTTTTACTCTCTGCATTGTAAAGAATTTGGGTATTTGAACGAGTACTCTTATTGCGGAGGTGATATACCATAGGCATGGGGTCTTTGTCTTTATTTGCCATTAACGTGTGGTGTATAAGAGTGGACTTGTGGGCTTCTCTTGGAGATTGCCAAGAGTAGTTCTACTTGGAATTGGTTTATATTATATGTATATGAGTTCGGATACTTGGACAATGGTTTGGCTTGAGAATTTAAATATTTTGGTTAAATGCCAAAAAAAACAAAACCAAAGCTAAACACCAAAACAACGTTTTGCCAAAAAGAAAAAAACCAAAGCTGAAGACTAAGGATTCAAACTAAAGCTTGTGGTTTAACTTGAAATGCAAGGCTCTTTTTTTAATTTGGCAAACTTAAAACCAAGACTACTTCAACCTGAGGATTACAAAGTATAATTTTTAAAATTATATTTAAAGGGTAATAAAATAATATATGTTTAATCTTAAATTTTTTAATATAAAATTCAAAACCTCTTTAACTAATAAAAGGTTTATTCCATATTTATGAAAATATTTATGGGGAAGATGAAGACTTGGTTGTGAATAGAAAATGGGCTAGCAAAGTTGGCACAATATTTTTAGGGCTTTAACAATCTTGATAAAAAAATTGAAGGGATTTTCAAATGTAAACTGGGAGAACAAATGTTAGAGACGGACATTACAAACTAACCAGGATAGAAGCTCGAAATAATGAGAAATTGATCAAATTGACACAAAAATTGGTGCTTTGGTGAAAAGATGTTGGGTTATGAGCTTCCCGGAGCGAGAATCAAGATCTCTCTTTACATACTTGTTGTCGAAATATAAAAATTTTGATGGATTAGATTCGGGTACCAACAACATTCATAAATACCTGCTTTTCAATGTTGGGGTTCAATGAATATCACATGCACCAATTTTCACATGCACCAATTTTCTAAAGTCAGATTACTGTAAGACATTGTTGGTCTTAACCTTTGTATTTAGAGCATATACATGCAATGTAATATACCAAGACTTTCTTCAGGGGCGGCAGGTGTGGGTGGGATCCTAGTGGATCCTGGAGGACAAGTGGAACATAGATTTGCCTGGGGACTCGGTCCTAGAACTAACAATGAAGCAGAATGGATGGCTCTTCTCCAGGGTCTTCATCTTATTCAGGAGAAAAAACTTCAGAAAGTTCTGGTCTTCGGCGACTCTAGGCATGTCATCTATAAGATGATCAATGGGTATCCCTCAGGTGATATCAAATGTCGCAGATTATATAAAAAGGCTAAACTCCTTCTATCCCAGTCTATCGAGTTCTATCACATTCTTCGCCAGAATAACAAAGATGCAAACGTTATGGCCAATGTTGGAGCCAGTCTTCCCTAAGGCCATTTTAGTCAGGATGAGAAGCCTCCTTTTTTCAAAGTCATTCCATGAAGAGAGGATTAAGAATACATAATCAAATCTATATTAGGCAAGTCCATGAAGTGGAGCTCCTTTTTAAAGGGGAATACATTTGGATGGTTTATTTTTTTATCTCCTTTCTTTCTTGTTTTTATTTCCTCCCTCCTTCTCCTTTATCCCCTCTCCCCATTTATCCTTTTCCCCTTATCCCTCCACCTCTCCAATCCTTTGTCCGTCTCTCCTCCCCCTGCCTTTTCCCCCCAGCTGGCTTCCTCCTTCACCATCCTCTTGGCGGCTATCGGCATTTAAGGTTCTGTCCTGCCCTTTTCTCTGTGGTGGCCGCGTGGACAGTCCTTCCTCCCTCGGCAGCTGAGGGTATAACTCCCTCCTATCTCACAATTAAATGTTATACTTTCTCACACGATTGGGGGACTCCTCTCTTCGTCTTCATGTCGATTCCTAGCCTTATCTTGTCTCATGGTTTCTCTACAGGTCTGAATCTCGACTCTGTTATCTTTCTGCAAGTGGTAGACGGAATTGGAAGGGGGAATTCGCAGGTAATTACTCGACATGGGCAGCCTTTCTTCCGAGCAGGGATAGCAGAAAGCCAAGCCCAGTTTTCCCTCTGTCATTATCGTCATTCATCAGAACCCTGGGAAATCGACTTTCAGGTGGATAATTGCTCAGTTAAAATTGATAGGCAGGTAAGGGTTCTGGAAGGTCTTGTCGTCGATTGGAAGAAAGACGCATTGGCAACCTGGTGGATTTCAGACAATCTATGGGGTTTTGCTCTGCAGTCTGATAAGCTTGACCTTTGGGGTGATTCAGCCCTCCAACAAGAAAATCAGCAAGACCTTTCAGACATTGCAGATTTCTCTTTGCACTCTCAGTTTTCTGGAATTGCAATTACGTCCGAATCTAGCAGAATGGCTCATCTGGGAAACAACCTTGGGCTGCAGGATATTATGAAGAATTTGCGCAGGATATATGAGCTGACAGCTATTGGGGTTAAGGATAATAGGGACATGGCTAAGGAAATAAAGGAAATGAGTGAGACCGTGAACAGGACATCTTTGGAAGTCAGCAACAATGGAGCCCGTACTGACGACTTGGAAAGCAATCTGCTCGAACTGTTGGGCAGAGTGGAGCGCATAGAGGAAGATCTTCAAAATCTTGTTTCAATGAACCAGGAGAGCAGGGTCAATGGAGTCAATGACATAGCCACTCAGCCTATGGAAGAGGAATCTGTCCTTCAGTCTCGGCCTCAGAAAGGCATCTGAATTCTATCCTCTGTTCTTTTTTGTTCAGTTTAGTATGGGATTTTATGCTCCAGTTTTGAATGGGTTATGTATTTCTACTCGTTGCTTTGTAGACAGTTTGTAAGGGTATATACTACCCGTTTAGTTTGCAGTCCAGAAACAATCATTTGCACTCTCTTTTGGGAATTGGATCATGTCTGGTTTGTAGCTATTTTGCCTTGTCGGCTTTATATTTACCTTCTATGCTGTACTGAATGGCTATGCACAGCCTGTTAATATAAAACCCTTTCTGTTTCTGTTAAAAAAAAATATACCAAGACTTTCTTGATGACTAACTTAGCTCTTTTGTGCTAAATTTAACTTTGGTAATGCTTCATGGTTGCTAAGTGAACCACTACAGTAACATGAGTGATATTTTGTACATGAGTGATATTTTGTACATTTTATCTAGATAATATAACAAGTTTTTTTTAAAGAGGTGCTCTTAAATAGATTTACACAGTTCCTCACAGTGAGGCTTTGGTTTTATAATTATACTCCTCAAATGTTATGGTTTTTTAATTTTAACCTACCAAGTGACTATGTGCTAATAACTCCATAACTATATTTTTGACTAGCTCCTCTAACCAACTGCTTGTGGATTAAATTAGCTTATAAGGTGGGATATGATTAAACACGACCCAAATTAAAACCTAAGTGAGCATAAGCCTGAAACATAAGATGCTTGGCAAGGCAGTGGGAAATCATAAATTGATTCGTGAGGAATATAAACTACTTTATTAATTAATTGATGGAAAGTTCTAGTGCGCTTATTACCACCAGTTTTGGCTGAGAAATGAAAGAACAAGTTTTCTTGTTTTTATAATTATCTCGTGTTCTTAAATCTTGAGAACATTTGGAGGTGACTAATAAAGACTAACAAACATTTGAGAGCATTTGGAGGTGACTAATAAAGGCTACAAACATTTCAGTATTGCTGTCTTTGTCATAACCCCAAAAATTCCCAAAAATTAATTTTTTTTTAAAAATAACATAAATTCTCATTTAATGCAGTCATTAACTGTTTGATTAGTTTTATGTTACTAGAGATGTAACTGAATGATCTTTTGATTATACTTCACTTTAAAGAGCAGTTTCTTTTCAGTTACTGATTGTTTTTCTGTTTGCGACACAAGGTGGGTTTGTCATGAAGGACTGGGCTTACTTAGCTTTCGAGCTAACGCATCAGTTTTCTTCTATTACAGGTATACAAGTAAGAAGTATGGTTCGATGCTAACAAGTCTCAGAAGTTTACAATACGATTTGCTGCATATAAATTGATTAGTAAAAGTACATACATGCTAGACAGAATTACCATGCTTCTCGAGGTATCATTTTTACTAAAATTTCCCTTTGAGACTTAATGCTAGAGAATTGAATTCTACACATAGAGATGGTAGTTAACTATTCTATACAGAAACATAGAGTTTAACAAGTCTACAAAGTTTGAAATCATTAAATGTCCCTACTGAAGGTAAGTGTAAGAACGTAATAATTATTTCTTTACTTAACAGCTAGCATGGTAGAAAGATCACAACGTCAAAGGTTTACTTCTATTATTCAAAGTTACAGTAATATTCCATGTTTAGACTGCATCCTATTCAGAATTTCAACTGATAAAATATTACTAGTATCGATCCATATTTTTTTCTTACTTAAGCATTTACGAGTTATGGTTTGATACAAGTATTTCTTTAATAGTTTAAGAGTTTGCAATATTTTAGAATACTATTCCAAGAATATCATTTGGATGGAAACCAAACGCCTTTAGGATCAGTTCTAGACTTATCATATTTGACCCCTTTATGAAATCTCAAGACTAAAATTAGCAAACAAAGAAGGTAAAAAGAATATTCAAGCTACCTATCATACCTTAACTTATGTAGTCTTTTATAAAAATTTGGGCTTAGAGAGTGACAAAAGTCTAATTGTCACCATAAGGATTCTAAGACTATAAAAGGAAAAGTTATCAATCTATTCATAAGTATCCAAGATATGAACT
>LPNX010921318.1:259324-288956 GCA_001517045.1 Pseudotsuga menziesii
ATTTCATAGTAGGCCAGAAATATTCTTTTCTCAACATGGTGACAGTCTTCTGGTAGCCTGGATGCCCTGAGTAAGGGGTTTTATGAACTTCATCCAGAATCAGCAATTTAACCTTAGGCACATTAGGCACATACAGTTTGTCTTTAAACAATAAAAATCCATCTTTATTTAAACTATAACCCTTTATTGAACTTTCTGTAGGCTCTTCCTTAGCTGTAGCTTGTAATTTTTGATAAATTTCATCCAATTTTATCCCTTCAGTCAACTGTTCATTTAAATCAGAAGCATAAGTACTGATTGCTGTTGTAAAATTTAGCTTTGCATTTCTGCTCAAAGCATCAGCCACCTTATTTTCTTTTCCTTTTATGTGTTGAATTTAGAAATCGTATTCACTTAAGAAGGCTAACCATCTTGCTTTCCTTGCATTTAAGTTGGGCTGATCTAAAAGGTACTTTAGACCCTTATTATCAGTCATTAAAGTAAACTTTCTGCCTATTAAGTGGTGTCGCCACATTTTTTAGGCATGAATAACAGTAGCAAGCTCTAAATCATAAGTGGCATAATTCTTTTCATGGATCTTTAATTTCCTGGACTCATAAGCTATGACATGCCCGTCCTGAGTCAACACTCCGCCTAAACCATCATTACAAGCATCGGTGCAAACCACGAAATCCTTATTAGGATCTGCTATTCTTAGAATAGGCGCAGTTGTTAATAAAGTTTTTAATTTCTTAAAGATTTCTTCACATTTTAAATTCCAATCAAATTTCTTGCCTTTCTTTTGCAAGGAAGTGATAGGATTAGCTATTTTTGAAAAGCCTTCATTGAACCTCCGGTAATAACTGGTGATTCCCATAAAGGGCCTAACATCTGTTACGTCTTTTGGTACTGGCCAATCTTCGATTTCCTGGATCTTTTCAGGATCCACTGAGATCCCTTCCTTAGTCACTACGTGACCTAAGTACCGGATTTCATCCCTGAAGAAATCACACTTACTAAACTTCGCAAAGAGCTGTTGCTCTCGTAGTTCTTGTAAAATTATCCGTAAATGTTCCTTATGTTCCTCTTCATTTTTAGAATAGATTAAGATGTCATCGATGAATACGACAACAAATTTATCTAAGTATTTATGCATTATGTTATTCATTAGACACATAAAGACAGTTGGGGCATTAGTAAGCCCAAATGGCATTACGACAAATTCGTAATGTCCATACCTTGTTCTGAAGGCTGTCTTGAAAATGTCCTCTTCTTTAATTCTTACCTGATGATATCCTGATCTCAGGTCTATCTTAGAGAACACCGTAGCTCCACGTAGCTGATCAAACAGATCATCTATGCGAGGCAACGAATATCTGTTTTTAATTGTCATTTTATTAAGTTGACGGTAATCTATGCAAAGTCTTATAGTTCCGTCTTTCTTTTTGACAAATATTACTGGTGCTCCCCAAGGGGACACACTGGGTCGAATATACTTCTTATCTATCAACTCCTTTAACTATGATTTTAATTCGTTAAGTTCTAAAATATTCATATGATACGGAGCTTTCGAGCTAGGTACAGCACCTGGTACCAGCTCAATTGTGAAATCTAGTTCCCTCCTGGGAGGTAATCCTGGAATTTCCTCCGGAAAAACATCAATAAATTCATTTAACACAGGAATATCCTCTATTTTTATTTTATCTTTTTTCAGATTTACTCGCCTCATCTGTAATAGTTACAGCATAGGCTTTACACCCTTTCCTAACTGCTCTTTTGAGTTGTAAGGCAGAAATCTGCCTGATTACAGTTTTCCTAGGAATACCCTTAACTGTTACAGGCTGCTCATTATTATTCACACACGTAAAGGTTTTATCAAAACAGTTTAAAACTACCTTATGCTGTTCTAACCAGTCCATACCAATAAGTATGTCATACGAGCCAAGTGGCAGAATATTTAATTTAACAGTAGTTTTAAAATCATTCGTATCTAAAGCACATTCCTTAACATAACAGATTACCTTTCTTTTTGCCCCAGTGGCTAGTTGAACTAGCCAGGAGTTATCAAACTTTTCAACAGTCAGATTACATTTTTCTACTATCTGAGGTGAAATATAACTAAGGCTAGCACCTGGATCTATTAAAATAGTTACAGGGGTTTTGTTAACCATACCTTCTACTTCCACCATGGAAGTTTGATAATCAGCTTGGCGGTTCTCCAATGCTACATTGATTCGGGGCATAGTCCTTGCAAAATCTCCAACAGTCATTTCATCTTGTATAGTATGAATATTACTATTTGGCTTCTTCCAATTTGGGCAAACTGAAGCATAGTGTGGGCCATTGCACTCCCAACACTTAATAGGCTCCTTCCGTTCGAAATTCTTAGTGAAATTTCCATGATTGTTAGAAGCTTCCTTGCCCTTGAAGTTATTGGAATTATTAGAAGCACCATTTTTGCTTCCCCAGAAATTCTTACCATTAGAATGGTTTCTGTTCTTGTTATTCCTGAAATTTTTCTGGGGTACAAACTCTTTTTTCTTGAACTCAGGTTGATTACTATTCTTTTTAGCCTTCCAGTTGGCTATTCCTTCTTTCTTTTTGTTCTGTTCAAAACAAAAATTAGCCTTCCGCATGGCTTCTTCTAGAGTTTTGGGGTTATCGTACTCGATTCTGTCCTTGATATGGTATGGCAGACAGCTGAGAAACCGATGTACTTTAGGTTTCTCATCAACTAACTACGGCACATACCTTAACAGACTTAAGAACTTACTATTTAAGTCCTTCGTAGTCATGGATCCTAGCTTTAACTCATAAAATTCCTTGGCCCTTTCTTCATAGTATTGTTCGGACAGAAATTTATTTTTGAAGTACTTTTTAAAGGTACTCCAATTGACCTCTTTTTCTTTGATTCCCTTAACTCTTTTCAGATCTTGCCACCATATATCTGCCTTTCCAGAGAGATTATAGATGGCACTTCTCGCCTTCAGCTGATTTGAATAGTTGTATATCTGGAAATATTTTCTCATCCCAGATAACCAAGATTCTGCCTCTTCTCCTTTTTCAATTTCTCCATTGAAAGTTGGGGGTTTTATTTTCTTAAACTCCCCAGAAATCTCTTCATATGGTCTGTACTTTTTCTTTCTCTTATACAACTCAGCCTCACTACTGTCACTAGTAGTGTAATAGCTTTGTTGTTCCCTAAATCCTTCAGATGATGAACTGATATCAGGTTTAGCTAGTTTCATCTTTTTAGACCCTTTCCGATGGCTAGCTTCTTCAGATTCAGATCTTTTGCTTCTCCCTTCAGTCTGAAATTTTTCCATCAAAATTTGATTTAACTCCTCTTGAGTTTTCAGAATCCTTTCATTGTCCTTCTTGACTGATTCTATTTTAGTCTTTAAATTCTTTATAGTCTGAATCAGCTCTGAGGAGTGAGCAGTTACCTCCTCTATCACAGGTTCTCTAGACATCTGTCTTGTCTTAGTGTTTGGAGATTCCTCCTCAGCATATTCTCCTAGCTTCTCTATACCTGACTGTTAGATTCAAAAAAAGAAATTTTCTGCCTTTCACATAAAACAAAATACAGGTTAGTATGTTATTTTTACCATTCTACGGAAACTAGTTGGGCCACATCAAGGCCTAGTATTTGAACCATGCTCTGATACCACATGTCATAACCCCAAAAATTCCCAATTTTTTTTTTTTTTTTAAATAACATAAATTCTCATTTAATGCAGTCATTAACTGTTTGATTAGTTTTATGTTACTAGAGATGTAACTGAATGATCTTTTGATTATACTTCACTTTAAAAAGCAGTTTCTTTTCAGTTACTGATTGTTTTTCTGTTTGCGACACAAGGTGGGTTTGTCATGAAGGATTGGGCTTACTTAGCTTTCGAGCTAATGCAGCAGTTTTCTTCTATTACAGGTATACAGGTAAGAAGTACGGTTCGATGCTAACAAGTCTCAGAAGTTTGCAATACGATTTGCTGCATATAAATTGATTAGTAAAAGTACATACATGCTAGACAGAATTACCATGCTTCTCGAGGTATCATTTTTACTAAAATTTCCCATTGAGACTTAATGCTAGAGAATTGAATTCTACATATAGAGATGGTAGTTAACTATTCTATAGAGAAACATAGAGTTTAACAAGTCTACAAAGTTCGAAATCATTAAATGTCCCTACTGAAGGTAAGTGTAAGAACGTAATAATTATTTCTTTACTTAACAGCTAGCATGGTAGAAAGATCACAACGTCAAAGGTTTACTTCTATTATTCAAAGTTACAGTAATATTCCATGTTTAGACTGCATCCTATTCAAATTTTCAACTGATAAAATATTACTAGTATCAATCCATATTTTTTTCTTACTTAAGCATTTACGAGTTATGGTTTGATACAAGTATTCCTTTAATAGTTTAAGAGTTTGCAATATTTTAGAATACTAATCTCATTCCAAGAATATCATTTGGATGGAAACCAAACGCCTTTAGGATCAGTTCTAGACTTATCATATTTGACCCCTTTATGAAATCTCAAGACTAAAATTAGCAAACAAAGAAGGTAAAAAGAATATTCAAGCTACCTATCATACCTTAACTTATGAAGTCTTTTATAAAATTTTGGGCTTAGAGAGTGACAAAAGTCTAATTGTCACCATAAGGATTCTAAGACTATAAAAGGAAAAGTTATCAATCTATTCATAAGTATCCAAGATATGAACTAGAGTAAACCAAATCAAATTTACGAATAACATAATTTAAATACCATCAATTATATACCTTTAAAGAATAGTTATGTCTCTTACCTTCATTTAAAGTTTAAGACAATTGGCATTGTAGTTGTGGGTTAAAAACAACTATGCCATACCATAATCCAATGCTTTATAGCTCCTTGAAACTTAAACTAAACTCCATGTTTATGTAACGAGACTATATCACAAGTAAAATCTATTGTGCAAGGTTTATAAACATTAAACTAATGTTGCAAGGTTGAAATCATATCGCAGGTAAAACCATGGTATAATGAACCTTATGGGCTTTCCACGCGATGATTTGGTTTATGGATTAGTCAAAGGATTTGGTCGTGGAACTATAGAATGTTACCCACTGCATGTAAAGTATTTGAAGGACTACGTGGTCACGTTTCAGCCATGTATTGGCGTTATAAAACTGTTGACTCAACCCTAAATATCATTTCTCCTTTGCCCTCGGGCCTTTGGCCACTCTGCAAACCCTCCTGGTCCATTTTTGCTATAGCGTTGTTTGCTGTTAGTCCTCCTGCTACTCCAGCTCTTCGTGAGCTCTGCTACTGCACTGAGTGGGAGATTAGGGTGTTGAATGACTCGATGCTCGTCTCTGCCATACCTCCGTTGTTTAACTTGGGCTCTGGTCTGACAGTCCTTATCCTTCGTCGTTCTTATGAGAGTGAATCCTCCTTCAATGGAACGTGGCATATGCTGTCTGTAGATGGTGGGTTAAATTTCCAGGAAGAGATTTCAGTTGAAGGGTTTGACCCTGTCCCTCGAATTGTTGGGGTTTCTTTTGCTGTCAGTGGTTAAAAGTTTAACAACGTCGCTCCTTTGCCATCGATTGGCAGGTTCCTTGCTCACGATGGTCGCGGCATCACTGTGTGGAAAAGAAATATTCGCTGCTAGAATAACCAGGTATACTCATTTCCTTTACTGTCGAGTTATCATAAAAGTTATTTCACTTATTTTATATTATTAAGTGACTAACAGTCGGCTTTGAACATGGTTTTGCAGGTATACTTGTTACCTTCCTTACAAACGACAGAACGAGGGTTACAACAACACGGGCCACGGTAAGCCCAGGTCCCTCCACAGCTTGTCCACTTTGTGTGAATCCTTTATACTCATTTCCTTTACTGTCGAGTTATCATAAAAGTTATTTCACTTATTTTATATTATTAAGTGACTAACAGTCGGCTTTGAACATGGTTTTGCAGGTATACTTGTTACCTTCCTTACAAACGACAGAACGAGGGTTACAACAACACGGGCCACGGTAAGCCCAGGTCCCTCCACAGCTTGTCCACTTTGTGTGAATCCTTTAAGGATTGCGAGGGGTTGTTCATTGTGGGCCTTATCGACCCTCATGGCTTTTGGTTGTTTGTTTTTATGTTAAGCAAAAGTGGGTTAATACCCTAGCTCTCTAACAGAGCTCTCCGGCTTTGACCGTGAGTGTAAAAACTTGTCTGTAATTATTATGATGTTTATAAAACTGAACAGGCTGTAAGCCTTCGTGTTTATTGTGTTTATAAGATGGAACAGGCTATAATCCTTTGTATAAATTTTTGTTCTGCCGTGGGTAAAATTACGACACTGGCTTTTATTTACAGTTAATACATTTGTGTATTTTCTAAAGATTTGGGTATTTACCCTCGGTTATTATACCCGTAACCAGTTATTGGAATCTTTTCCTGCATTCCTTACTTGTTTATACTATAGCAGTTTAAAATGTTTAATATGTTTAATTTTTATTCTTATAAATGTGACTGTGAGTAAAAATACTGTTAATTTACCATTAATTGATTTACTTATAAATAACTTCAATTTTGTAGGGTTTAACCCTAAATGGAAGTGAAGGATGTAATACTGTTCTTATTTCTTTTAATGTTAAAAGAAATTTAAGATAAGAAATTGTAAATAGTGCACCGTTTATACCCTGATAATATTATAGGTTTTAAATTCTTCTTTTCATTAAATCTGAATACTGTCAGTTACCTATGCTTAAATGAAAACAGTAAGATTAGTTCCAAAATCTGTGGACAGTAATAAAATACTACTTATGTTATTAGTGATAACATTCTTGTATTACCTAAATAAATTACTAGTATAATTACTACCATAACTTTCTGTGAATAATGTAGTTTTTGTATTAATAACCTGAGTGTAAATCCACCAGTTTATCTATAAAAATACCTATTAATTAAATTTTGGTGTAATTTACATCATACTGTCTATTTTATTTTATAATTTAATTACCTTTTTAGTTATGATAATATTTATCTAAGTTCAGCATTTAAAGTTATCTCTATCTACGATTATCTTATGAACACACATATTAATATTTGTTCAGAGTATTTACTCAGTTTTATTTTATAATACTTTTGGAAATGGTATTTATTATTTAAATCTTCTGTAGTTTATACTATACTTTCTATGTCTGCTGTAATTAGTTTATTTTCTTAGTTATAATGTTTACTTACAAATGTTTTGTATGTACGGCTATTAACATGTTTATAATCTGAATAAAGAGAAATAAAAGCTCTGTAACTTGTTCTTGCTTTGAGTTCATTTTTAGATATGAAATCATCCGAATACAAGGAAGGAAACTATATAATAAAACAATATGATTTCTAGTCTAACTTTTACTTTCTATCATGTACAGTAGCATTTATTGGAAACAAAGATACAGTACTAGGAAGTAGTTTTTTTTTTAAGACTGTAAGAAAATAACTTATGAATTGGAGAAACACTTGTAGTTACTGTAAGTAATTAAATAGGAAACTCGGTTCAAAAGGATACTACTTCTCAATACCGAGATACTGTGCTGGAGTACGGTCTGTTGAACCCAGATGTGGAAAAACACAGTAACATCTTTAACTCATCAATTGATTAACTACTAATAACCTGAGATACTCACAATACTAAACTAACTAACTCTTCAGTCATATACCATAAACATAACATGCATCTATTCATACTCATTAAACATAAAGAGATAAGTGACAGAACCTGTTTAAACTGGGACAACAACAGCAATGGGAGGCCATTCCTCCCTACCAACTCCTGGAGAGCGCTCAGACAACGACTTCTCAGGACCCCCGAGCTTGCTCTGGTCTCCCTGGCTGGAACTAGGTGCAGCAAAGTCAGATACCAGTCTTCAACTCAGTATTGACACAGAACCTTTCAATAAGCTCTCCCAGCTAACAAGCTGTAATAAAACAAGTTACTGCAGCAATCCTCTCAGACAACTTCCTTACTGTTTTTCCTCTTTCCTCAATGAATTTCCTGAATAACATTCACTTGAATGAATTCTCTCTGGAAAATCTGAGCAGCCTCAGCTCTCTTCATTGAGTACTTTTAAAAGATTTGCCTAGGTATTTTTGGGTTAACTGTCATTTAATGAGCCACCTGATCTGATTCCACTTTCTTGGGGAATCATGACCCCACATATAGGAAAGTTGCCACCTGCAACTTAGGAAGTGTTTGAGGATGCTGCCACTTGTCTTTTGCCTTTCCACCTAGTTCCATCCACTAGTTTGACCAGTAACCTCTTTTTAACAGCTTTCCCATGATGTTGTCTCCACAATTTATTTATTAATAATAAAATATTCTGAATTACACTCCATTTCTGTTGACTCTGCTGAGTCATCAATCCCTACTTAGCATTAAATTTAACATAATGTCTCAGGAATATAATAAAGCAATTTACATAATTTTACAAAATTGGGGTATGTGACAGTCTTCATATTTTTTTTTGAAGTATTCAACGTATTATAATGTTAGGTTTTCATATAACTTGGCTTAAGGTGTAGCTTTTGGATTTTTTGGCTTAAGGTGTAGCTTTTGGCTTTTTAAGGTAAACATAGTTGTGTTAGTATCAAATGCATGATTTTAATCTATATTTATGAAATGCTTAAATGTTCATGTATTTGGACTATTGACTCTGGTTTATTAACTGTTTTAAGTGTTCACAATGGTTAAAAAACCCAGAGGTGTGGCAAGGTAGTTCCGACTTATTTGAAGTTGATAAATTGATTACCGATTACTATTTAAGGGGTATGTCAAACATTTAAATATCCTTTTTAGATGAGTCACTTCAATCCACTGTATGTATCAATTTTGCAGGGACTGGTTTTATAATTAATAGAAGTAGGTTATGGATTTCAAGCAACATATCACTTTCTAGGATAGTAAATGGAGTCCTTTAGGACCTGGAATTTAATTTGAATGATGTATCATTGGACACAACATAATGCACATTGTTTAGCAAACATTCAGATCATGTAATAGTTTTGCAACCGGTTATCTATTATATAATCACTATAGATTCATGTTAAGAAAGGATCTACCAAGTTTAGAAAGGAATCAAATCTCTCTTATTGTAAACCCTTTTTTTAGAGTGAAAATGTTGAATAAATATGAACTGAATGTTTATAGTTTTAATTTGTAGTCTTATATATATGGTTCAAAAAAATATTTTAAATCTAAATTGAGTGGACATTTTATTTTTTATAAAAGACACGTGTCAGCTCTAGGATGAGTACAGGAAGGACTCACACACTCCTCCACTGGGCTGTAGAATGCCCAATTAGAGGCAGAGATATAAATGTGACAAAGAGGCATTGTTTTGATAAAAAATGAGAAATTTTAGGGCTCCTTAGGTGATAACATTATATGTAGGAACATATTTGTTGGGTTTTTATGATAGAATAGTTCTGAAATGGCTAATAGTTTAATGACCATTTATTTTGAGACACTACGTAATGCACTTGTATTATTGCTTTCCTCCCATTGTGTAAATTTTAAATTTAGATCACTTAATTGTCCGTCTACACTACTTAATTCTATTTTCAATTCCAAGCAAGTTATACTTTATGTTTTGTTTTATTTTTGTGTTTTTTAATATATTAAATCTCCAGTTTTCATCATCAAACACGACCATTTTGTTTAAACTTGGCAGGTAAGAGTCATCCATTTCATGGGTTTATTATTGGTCGGGAACATATCAACTCTTTTATTTAAAATGTTGGATCATCGATGGTTGTTAGGTTTTAGGTTTTTGTTTTGTTCCATAATTTGTATCACAATCCAGTTCTAGTTTGTGCAATTGTACAATTTTTTCAGATGTATCATTGTTATTTCCATAAATATAACTTGGTGTTAGAGAGCTATTGACGGTAGGGAGTCTTTTTTTTTTTTTAGTTAGAGGGGAATCGGTAACTTGTCAAACTTGTCTGGGCCAGGCCCAGGATCAAATCCGCTGCTGCCACTATAACCCCTAAGGTATAAACTGACAGCCCGCAAGCCAGGATATACCAGAAACTTGTGACTCAGCAAGGACCGAGACGTCCCGACTCCAATCCCGACAAGGGGCGGTAGTCTATCCAGGGGGCGCCTATCCTTTGATCCTTATCACAGCAGGCCATGCCTCGGTGGAAATTGATCCCTGGTGGACTGGGTGAAAACCACCGTCCCCCACCGATTGGACCCCACTTCATTGACGGTAGGGAGTCTTTTTCTTAGAACAACGATCTCTAAGGTGTAAGTATAGATAAAGAATGAAAAGAGTTATTTTGCTTTGCAGATCATCCCCAACAAAGAATAAAAACCTTTGATAGTGTCTTCATTGTAGTATCTTATATATTTTTTTGTGGTAAAGCTCAGTAAGTTATCCATTACAAAAAGCCTTATAATCTCAATTTTTAGCTTGTTGAATCTCTCTAACGACATTGAAATTTTTGAAGCTTTCAATTTCTGGGTTAAGAGTTTTTTGAATATTGATTGCACAAGTATGGGGTCTAAAGTATTCGATAGATATTAAATGGAATTTTCAAAGAAAAAATGATATGGAGCTGATCTGTGATTAGATTTTCAGTAGCAGGGATTTAATCCAGGAAAGATATTTCAAAGTGAAGTGCAAAATACTAAAGCTATTGATCTAAAATGATCTCTTGTAAATAAGAAATAGAAAAATGGACGAAAAAGATATTAATGATCTTGTCCACAAGTCTTATGATGGAAGAAGATTGCCAAGCTCAAATGAGCTAGATTAAAGCAATACCAGTATGATGAAAAATCTGAACGTCTGTTGTGGAAAGAAAAAAAAACAATGAATACATCTTCTAGGATTTAAGCAGAAGAACTATGGCCTAGTAGCTTGGTAAGTTAGGGTTATGGGTTCATCTCATTGGACCAGAATAATTTTCTTTTAAGCAAACCATTAATGGGACAAATGAATTCATATGGCATGGTTAAATATCATGGCGAGAAGAGTCTCTATTAGGGGAGGTATTTTTAATGAAATTGTCAACCCTAATCAAACTATGGCTTCTCGTTTAATTTCTGAAGAGATTGGGAGGTAATGTTTATCACCAGAAGCATTAATAGAGCTTCTCATTCATGAAGACTGAATTGTCATTGTTCTGTGGATATTAATTGTGAGGACAGTGTTAAAATACGGTTGTAACTTACAGTCTTACACTGATATTTAAAATAGATTTATAATTTTAGAACTTCCTTAACACGCAGGTCTTACATCTATAAATTCAAAGTTTGTTTGTGGTTTTAGTTTAAGCTGCATTGACAATTTCATTTAGAATATTGGTAGTTTTGTAGTTGGGCATTACCAAGTGGACTGGTGAATTAGTTATTTGCAATATAAAGTTGTTTTAAATTTCAAAACATTTTATTGTTTGTCAAAGTTTAAGGACATTTTCCATTAGTAGCTCTTGTTATATAATGTTATGGATATGGTCAAATTTTAATGTTGTATATATTAATTATTATATATATACAGGTTAGTTATAAGGTTTTTTAAGCTATAGAATATCTATATATAAAACAAAAGAACAAAATTATAGTCATTCTTTCATCATGCTTTAAGGTGTTCTTAGAAGGTGAACCCACCATCCTAGCTATGCAAATTGTTAAGTTCCAAAAATAAGGCCCTCCCAACAGAGAGAAAATATGCCAAGTAGCGGTAAGAAACCATAAAGTTCTTATTAGATATCCATGATCTATAAGGCATACTAGTAAGCATACTATCTAAAACATAAAATCAGAAAAATTGAAAAGAACGAGAAGGATGTGAAGCACCAGAGCATAGTCTGGCTAGGATGTGCACCATGAGAAGAGTCTTCACGTTCTTCAATGATTGGGAAGCTTTTAATTTCTAAATCCAGAGATTCTTCTTCAGGAATCTTGACCATGAGAGGCTCCCTCTTCTACGACATGACCAAATCGTCAAATTCCAATCTCCTAATCTTTTTTCAACAATGTACCAGGTTGAATAGGAACTTGAGCATCTAGTTAGCCTCCAAAGTTGAGGTCTGGAGGCTTGCTTCCTTGTCCCACATGGCCATGAGGCTCCATGGACACACTTTGAGAGACACCCCCAAGCATGTTTTCCTCATAAAATCCATGCATTGGTGCACCCACAACTTCAAAACGCTTGTCAAACAGAGAATGCCCCCATTGAAAACTGTCTTCAAGGTTGTTTAGGCAATCCACCGTCTACTCCATGCTCACTCTCATCTCTAAAATCATGTCCTTGGAATATCTCCATATGTCCTGGATATCCTCCATCACCAGGCCCATCATATTCCTGACAACCCAATAATGATTCCCAGTTTTGCATGTCAAGGCTAATTCCTGAGCCATAATATGAGCTTCCCAGTCATCAATCAGGAAACAAATCGACAATGAAATAGAGTCTACATAGCCCTCGCATACATATTTACTAGACACCATGTGTTCTTAAGCTCTACATAGCCCACTGCTTCCCCTTCTAGGCTTACCATGTTGACGTGTAGCCATAATTTCAACAGTGTCTTTCATCTTCCTATCACAGACCCCCAGTGTTTGAAATTGAGAATATAAAACCACAAACCTGAGCTTTGGCTCCATCACGATCCCTTCTTGCAGATAAATCATGAAATTCACACACGAGAGTTATCTCGACATCCCCCAGGAATGAATGAACTTTGTCTTGAACCCCATCTCATCTCCAACTCGAAAATCCAAATACTTAAATGTCATTAAGCCACTTATTAAATCCCAATCCACTTGTGTTAACCCCTTCACCAACTCTCCTTCCCCCAAGTCGAGAAACAACTTAACTCCTAACACATTCCCCTCATGTTGGCACGTGGTAACCACTTGCACCCAAAGAACTTAACTATAATGTTATGGATATGATTAGATTTTAATGTTATATATATTAATTTTACATATACACATCTTTACAATAATGTTATAGATATTCTATAGATTAATCATTACATATGAACGTTTTTCGTTATAGTACTATATATTATGTCCTTGACAAGGGGATATATATGAATCACTCAAGGCTATTATTTGGAGTAATTTGTAGTAACTTTAACAAAAACATATAATTTTTTCTATAGTTTGTATCAATTTTTTGGGGGAATTATTTAAATTTTGATTTATCTTGCTTCCTATTGGTTTATATAGGTGACGTAGGCCTGGGACTTTGTGCCCCAAGACCCCGAGGCAAGCTTGGGTAAGCATAAAATGATCATTTTGTGCCAGACATCCTACCTTGTGTGGAGGAAAATACAGTGGGCAAATTGTTGTTACAGTGTTAGTTTTTTTTTATATATATGGATGGAATGGCAGTGGCCATGAATTGACATTCAATCTCCGAGATTTGCAAAACTTATTGCGATCTAGTTGGACTCGAGCGCATGTGCTGAAATATGGTTGTCCTGCATGAAGGTCACGCGGCAGTCCTCGAGGATCCCTAAGACAAAGGAAGGATTACATAAAACATGATGTCCTTTCTCACCACATTCATTTCTAAGCCATTTTTTGCCTGCAGTATGGTTCAGGGTTTCAACCACAGTTTTCATAACCTTACAATATAGGTTTCTCCAAAGATATGCAACCCAATGGATCCTATTTTACGTTATTTCTCCTGCAGGCGGCTTTGATAGGCATCCAGTTTGGTGTTGCATCGTCCAGAGAAATTTGTAAGTGGATGCACAAAATAGAGAAGAATAATGGGCAATCAGGGTCTTGTTTACTGCAATTCTGAGGCAAATAATATATTTTAACTTAGTTAAAACTTTTCATGTCAATTCATTTGGAAACCACCTTTGAGCTCTGAATGCAAAGAATGTGTATGTATGTTATTCAAGTTAAACAAAATATAGCACTTGTTTTTACTTTTTTTGGTTGGGAGTACACTTTTAACCAATTATCAGTCTTTAATGACTCTCTCATCCTTGGTAATGAGCTTATAATTTTCTTTGTTATGAGCATTGAAGAATCTCGACAAAACCTGAGGTGGGGTTTGGCTGGGGTGGGATGGGATGAAGAAGGTTTAATAAACTTGTTTGAGCCATTACGAACTAAATTTTTTTTCTGAGAAAGTTACCACCCAAAGGCTAGATAATTGACATTGTAGGGGAAAGGGCTCTTTTAATTCTTTCACTGTATGCACATTTGAATTACCTTCCTTAATTTCTATGTGTACTTCAATTTTCTACGTGTACTTCAATTATTAAGTTTTAGTTTTTATTTATAGGGGAATGGTTTATCGCTTTGGTATTCGCAGTTTGAAGCTGCAGGGTTGTCCGTAGAAAAGAGTTGAATAAATGGAGGGAAAAGTAATATTGTTGCATCCCGAGGAAAAACAAGAATCAACAACAATCACTGTCGAATATGCCGAGGTAAGAATTCTTCGGAAATTTTGATCGGAAGCATTTTTTAAAAGATGTGATTTGCTTTGATATCAGGCATTCTATGTTAACCAGACTAATATCTGTTGGATAAGGGAAAATACAAAGAAGAAGAGAGTTTAAAGTTTTGCAATAAATATAAATTTAGTATTTTTATGGCCGAGATGTTTGAAGTTTGCTGTACATTATTCCAGTTATATATAAATTTAGTATTTTTATGGCCGAGAAGTTTGAAGTTTGTTGTACATTATTCCAATTATAGAAGATATTGTGTCATTTTAATCATTAAGTATTTTTATGGCAGGGAAGTTTGAAGTTTGCTGTAAATTTTGCTGAGAAAATACAAAGAAGAAAGCGTTTAAAGTTTTTCAATAAATATAAATTTAGTATTTTTATGGCCGAAATGTTTGAAGTTTGTTGTACATTATTTCATGGAAGATATTGTGTCATTTTAATCATTAAGTATTTTTAGGGCCGGGCAGCTTGAAGTTTGCTGTAAATTATATTCATATTCTTGATAGGAACAACCTGTTGCTTCAGTAGTTGTTTGCTTAAGTTAGTTACGCAGTTGTTCAACAATATATTATGTTCGTTATAAACACCAACCAAAGCTGGTAGTAGGGTAGATGCATAACTTGTTGATTGAGCTACAGATTCAGTAGTTGAAGTGGTGGTCGTTGATCCCCCAGCATTAGAGCTAGAATCATCAGAGGCGTAGGATAAATCATCTTAACTAGATTGATAGGCACAAATTCTCATCGTCTACTATTCTCTTTCCTGTGCTTAGAGCTATTTATAGTGCATATGACTTGCCTTATGAAAAGGTACTTCTACCTACCTCCCCCATGTGTCATTAAGTGCACAAAGCCATTCACACTTATAAGCCACTAACAACATACAGAAAGTCGTTCACCACTCGCTTCATATAGTTGATTCGCCTAGATAGTGTTTTCCTTCCTTGTATTTTCCCATGTCAAAGGGGTTGGGGTTGTTAGTCCTATTGAAGCATGAGCCAGATTAAAAACATATACAACTACTTTATTTTTCGTATTTTCTGAATTTCCCTAAGTTAGCAAAATCCGAGTGAAAAAAACCTGGAACTAGTGAGCATGCTGAGCAAGCTGGCACTGGCATATTTATTGATTATGGTTCTTTATCTCAATAGGGAAAGGATGCCTTATTTTTTTGGGGCATTTTATCAGTGGTAGCTTTTGTCCTGGATGCACTTGGCTATGCCCCTATATTTGGCGCTTTCCCCTTTGCGATATTATGCTCATGAATTTCCCAGTCATTATTGATTTGTTTCGATTGATGATGAGGGTTAGGAATGTTTACTTTATTTATCTATTCCCACCCAACCAGATTGGATCTGGAAATATTGTGTCATTTTAATCATTGAGTGAATAAGTAATAGTTTTTTTTTGGGATCTCGAGCAAATAAGTCATGTTTGTAAATTGTTCTAGTTGGAGAAAATCTCATGCAATTTTAATCATTGAGTAAATTACTAATAGTTTCTTTGAATCTTGAGTAAACAAGTCCTATGTACTGTTTTAATTGTCATTTTCTCCAAGCGTATATTTAGTTGATGTTGCATAATTTCTTTGTGTTGAATTTCTTGCTTATATTTAACAGGATGCACCTAAGTATTATGAATAAAATTATTTGATATTTGTTTGAGATGAATTCACTAAATACAACAGGACCTTTTGAGCTGAGCTGAGTTGAGCTGAATATATGTATCTTTAAACTAAATTCTTATGGCTTTGAGGTCATGCATGCTTAAATGCTTGAAAAATATAGCAAATTATTTAAAGTTCCTTGAAAGAGGGAATTTCATATAATTAAGCTCTCATTAACTTTGACATCAAAAGTCATTGGATTACAGTTAAGCTTTATATTAGATTACACTTGAGCATTTAAATATGCTCAAACAAACCTAGCCCTATTTGCATTAAACCAATGTGAATTTCCCCAAAACTAACAGGCATGGCTTGTAACGGACATAAATAATCTCTTTTTGTGCTAAGAATTGGGTCGAGCTGAGAAATCTCGGAGGTAGACTGCAAGCAGATCTTAAAATAGTGTGAAGTTGTTATTTTATCCAGATCTTATCTTTAATAGTTACATGGAAATATGCATATATTTTCTGTACCGTTGATGAGAAATGGTTTATGCCACATACACAGAAAAAAAATTGTACAATTTCTATGGCTCTTCTCGAAGTTTAAGTTTACGCAATTTCTTCAAATTTTAATGGTAGAGTAATGATCCAGGGTCATTTACCCCAAAGTAGCATCATGCAGAGAATTGCTAATTCCACAATAACTCTAAAAATCATGGTTATTGTAACTTCTCGTGAAGTTTCCTAGAAATTAAAATTTCTTAATGTCATCTTCATCTTCTAGGTTGTTGCAAAAGGACCAGCCTTGATTGTTGCATCACTAATGTGAAGGATGGTTACGCCATTGTCACATATAGTATAGACTACGATACTCGGACCCCTTCAAAGTTTTTTCTACTACTCGGGGCATTCGACAAGGTTTCCCTTTATCTCCATTACTCTTCATCCTTGTCATTGAGGGACTCAGCTTATTAATCTCTGATGTTCGGAATCATGGTATTATCCGATGCATTCAGATCACTTCCTCTCTTGCTCTTACCCATCTTCTTTTCGTGGATGATGTGATCTTAATGGGCACAGGCACATTACAGGAATGGGTCATATTTGATGTAATTCTTGATACCTTCTGTAAGGCATCCGGTATGTGTATCAGCCTTGATAAATCTTGCTTTCTGTATAATAATATAGATGCAGACATTTACTTGGATATTGCCAGGGTCCTACCATATCAGACGGAGCCGATTTCTTCTGGATTTAAGTACCTTGGTTACTACATTAAACCTCTTGGCTATAGGGTTTGTGATTGGAATTGGATGGTACAGAAATATGAAAAGAGTATTTGTCTCTGGACCCATAAGCTACTCTCCTTGGGAGGCCGTTTGATTCTTGTTCAGTCTGTGCTTTCCAGTATTCTGGTTTATTGGTTGGGATTAGCTCCCATCCTAGCCTCTGTCCTACACAAACTCAGGAGCATCACATTTTATTTCTTATGGGGATCCACTGAAAATAATCGAAGATATCATTTGGTAAACTGGCAAAGTCTTTCATGGCCAAAGGAGTATGAGGGCTGGGGGATAAAAAATCTAAACTGGTTGCTCTGCGTCTCAAAAAATTCTGGATGGTTCTGTCGAATGATGGATTGTGGCATCGAGTACTCTCCAACAAATACTTGAAACACCTCACGGTAGTAGCTTGGCTCAGAGGTAATAGGTTTTGTACTCGTGGGGTATCTACTATATGGAGGGGTTTTTTACAGACTCTCCCCTGGCTGGGAAGTCACCTTGCTTGGCAGGTGGGTAATGGAAATGATATATTGATTGGTATTGACCTGGTTATTGGTGTCCCTTCCTCACTCAACCTTCCAGATGAGCTGAGATCCTTTCTGGAGGATTTGGACATCAACACTCTCTCGCAGGCTTGCAATAATTTACTAGACTCTCAGCATTACTGGTACACGACTGAGGAGTTGTGTATTGATGGGGTTTGGAAAGGCCAATTTTCAAAATCATCATATTGCAAAAAAAATAGTACCATGTCGAAGATCTCGTCAAGCCGATTCCAACGGTGCAAACGGCGTGTCAAACGGACTCCGGATGCAAAAGATATTGTGTTTTGAAGTTTGGCCCCAACAGGGAAAATTTTGGCTGAAGTGCCACGTGGTAGTCAAAAATTGCATTCTAATGACATGGCATGATAATGTGTCATGATGATGTGGCATGATGACATGGCATGCTAAATGGCATGATGATGTGGTATGATGACATGGCATGCTGATGTGGCATGATGACATGGCATGATGATGTGGCATGGTGACATGGCATGATTAGGTGGCATGATGACTAGCATGCATGCATTTGTGATTGAAATGAGTTTTAGGACATTCATGCATTTACTCATGAGAAATTGTAAAATGATTAATATTTGAAGTGAGTGGAAAAATTACTCACATATTCCTCATTTATTTTATTCCTTGAGTTGTTATGAAGTTAATGCATGGTTGTAACCAAAAGCAAACATGCCATATTTGTAAAGAAGTTGTAACAAGTTGGTTTATGGTTGAAAAACCAACATGCTATTTAAAAAGGGGATTTTGTTATGTAATGGATTATTGTTGGATTTTGTAAATGTCATTATGGGGAAGTAACTAAATGTGAAAACCCATGGGCATGTGGGCATGAACCATATTTTTGGTTTATGTTCTTAAAAGCCAAACCAATTTGTAGGTAATCCCAATTTGGAGAATCACATGTATCATGCCACCAAGAGTAGCTTCTCCTATTTAAGCACTTGTCATGTGCATTTGAAGGGAGCTCAAGTTTGGAGAGATGTAGCCCATAGAGGAAGCAAGCATTGAGAGGCCCCATTGGGGGTCTCCATTGGAGAAGCTCATGGAGAGGCTCCAACCTTGTAGTTCCAGCTCAGAGAGCAAGCATGGCTCCATCATGTCCGAAGGTGATCCAGCGTAGGAGACAAATAAGCAGAGTCAGTTCGAGGAGGCAACATTTCAATTTGCATTTGAAGGCAAGTAGCGACCATCTACACTCTCATCCCGAAGGAAAAAAGGTGAAGGGATTGGTTGGTAAGAGTGTGACTTTGGTTTTATTGATGCACTTGTCATGCAAACATATTGTCATCTATTGAGACTATCCTGCAGAAGATCGTGTGGCGTAGCTCAAGGTTCATGGCTCGTAGAGTCAGTTGAAAGAGTGCGATTTGCAACATTATGCAAGTCTTTGATCCGCTCGAGGTTCGTGGCTCGTAGAGTCAGTTGAAAGAGTGTGATTGGCTACATTGGGAAAATATCTTCATGTCCAAGTTTGGCAACTTCTCGAGACAAAGGAGGCAGGCATTTGCTTGCTTGATTTCTGCAGTGTTCGATTGAGTCCTATAGCTTGTGCACTTATGTGACCCATCAGAGGCAGTTATGGTGCGGCGGTAGAGATGAATAGATGATGAAGACTCTGCAGGTGAATCCATTGTGATGTATCTTATGTATTTGTGCATCTTTGCAATGGATTGGTCACTCTATTTTGGAGTAGGCCCGGAGACGTAGCCAGGAGATCTGGTGAACTCCGTAATCAAATCATGTCCCTAATGTGCTTGAATGATTTTTCATTTTCATGTGGATGATTCTATGTTACACACTTATATTATGCTCATGTTCACTTGCACTAACGTCAGAAAAATGATCCTATTGGTCTCGATTGTTTGGAGCGGGTTCGATGACTTTCCGGGCTCGCCCCCGGGATCAGATCACTGGGAAGTCACCTTGCTTGGCAGGTGGGTAATGGAAATGATATATTGATTGGTATTGACCTGGTTGTTGGTGTCCCTTCCTCACTCAACCTTCCAGACGAGCTGAGATCCTTTCTGGAGGATTTGGACATCAACACTCTCTCGCAGGCTTGCAATAATTTACTAGACTCTCAGCATTACTGGTACACGACCGAGGAGTTGTGTATTGATGGGGTTTGGAAAGATGCTTGGGATGCATACACGAGGGGTCTGGATCTCTATGGTATTAATCTCTCAACTCAATCTGATACACTTGTATGGGACTTTAACAAACAAGATGGCACTATCTCTGCTAAACATGTATATGACTGCATAGTTAAATATTTTTCCCCATCTTTTGGCAACCGGCTTCACACTTTATTATGGTCCAGTGCACTCCCTAGAAAAATTGGATGCTTTATATGGTTGGTTTTAAGGAACAAAATCCTTACCTGGGATAACCTTCAGAAACGGGGTAGGTCTGGTCCAGGTATCTGTGCTCTGTGCTATTCCGGTGAGGAGTCTGTCATACATATATTCTCACACTGCACTGTTTGGAAGAATGTTCTTGATCAAATATGTGTAAAGTTTCAGTTGCCTCCTCCTCCTCACGCTGACTCACTTGTTATATTTGTGGAAAATTGGGCTGTAAATTTCCCCAGACACTCGGCACTATGTTCTATCCCATTCCATATTATGTGGGCCATATGGAAAGCAAGGAACTTGTCCTTATTTGAAAGGAAAAGGTGGACTGTTCTTAGCATTGTTCATCAAATCACTAATTCTATGCAATTGTATTCTTCTCAGACTGTCAAAGTAAAAAAGGTCAGAAAGATTGGGCATCCTCCCTGTAAGATCTACCCCTGTAGATTTTTCGATGGAGCCTCTACAACAAATGCAGCTGGTGTTGGATACAGCTTGTACCTGAATGAGTTGCACTCCTTCGAGATCGCGCTGGGGGTTGGAAATGGCTCCAATACAAAAGCAGAATTACTTAGCCTATGGGCCCTTCTGCCCTCATCCCAGATGATGGGGATTCCCTTATCCCACATATTTGGTGACTCTTTAGTTATCATAAATTGGGCAAAGGGATCCACTACTCTTTCCCCACCAGAACTCTATCACTGGTGCCGGGAAACACAAAAGCTAATTACTAGCTTTCTGGATCTGTCTTTCAGCCACATCTACCGTGAACACAATCAGATTGCAGACCGTCTCTCTAAAACTGCTCCCTCTCTGTCTCCGGGTTTTGGTTGTTTCTCTGAATTTATGGAGGACCATTTGGTCTCATATGATACCTTCCAGCTCTTTTGAGTCTTGTTCGGGGAGCTTACTCCCCTATTTGATTAGTTGATTTGTTGCTCCTTGAGTGGCCTCTTTTAGATTGTTGATCTGATCCCTTTGGCCCACGGTAGATGGGGTTTGATGAGACTGATCCCCACCATGATGAGACAGTTTACTGATGGGAACTCTCACTCTATTGTCTTGCCTTTCCCCCTGGCCGCGTTTGGATGTGACTTAATATCGTATGAGCTGCATTCTCTCTAAGATGTAACCCATATCTGGGATGGTACTATTGATGCCCTTTGATTCTTAATAAGAATAACAAGGACAGGCTTTTTTCTTCCCCCCCCAAAAAAAGAGACTACGATACATACTTTTTTTTCTTCCATAAAGGTAGTGAATTCAAATAGCTAGTATTATGTTCTAATTTTACAATAAGATGCTTATGGCTATTAATTGAGAAATGTTAAACGTGCAATATTTTTTTAAAAACAAAATCATAGAATGTTTTCATAATTATAATGGTAAATATTTTTTTTTAAACAAACTCATAAAATAAAAATGTTAAAACCAAAATCATAAGATGTTTTGTTAATTACAACGATAAATAATTATTTTAAATTTAGTTAAAATTTAATGATATAATGTGAATAATTGAAATTGAATTAACATAAATATTAAATTCCATTAAAATATGATAACAACTTTAACGAAAATAAAAACATAATTAAAATAATATAAACTTTAAATTAATATAAACTTTTAATATTATTAAAATAAAAATAAAAAATCCAAACTTTTACAAATCAACGAAATCATATGAACAAGAGGTGTTCTAATATTGAAAGGAGGTTATAACTATTAAAGTAATTGTTGTATTATAAAATTGAAGTTTTCAGACTTTATAACATCTAAAAAATTTAAATTTTATAAATAAAATATAAATTATTAAAAATGGAATACATTTTCAAAATATAAAGTCGCATATAGTTTTGTGACAAATAGTTTACACTACAATAAGCCTTTTTTTTCCCATAAAAGCACTGAATTCTAATAGCTGGTATTAAATTGTAATTTGGTTCGTGAATTATAATAGATTATTATGTTAATCACCTCAAACATTGCCATCAAACGGTGATATATATAGATGGTGATATATATAAATGGGTATATTGTATAAATGTTTAACAAAGGTCATAACAATTATTAGAAAACCCACGAACCAATGTAATTCATATATATGGTGATATATATAAATGGGTAGATTGTATTAATGTTTAACAAACGTCATAACAATTATTAGAAAACCCACGAACCAATTTAATTCATGTATTGTTTTTTGCCTTCACTGCCTTACGTGATACACATTTTTTATGGGAGAAGTCAGTCATGTATTGTTTTTTTGTTTCACTGCCTTACCCTTACAATTGCACAATCTATACAATATCTATATAAAGTACAAGAAAGCTGCAAACAACTGTCTGGCTGTAAAAATAGTCAAAACTGAAGATGTGACTAATCAACACATCTATGCTTTTATTTCGATTTAATATTGAACTCGGTAAACTGTAACTAGGCGCTTAAACGACTCTTATCTCAATAATAAAATTGGTCCTTATTTCTTAATATGTAAATTATAAAGGAAACTAAATGTAGTCGCTTTCCCAACAAAGGAAGGAAAGGGTGGTATTCACTATCAAAAATATAGTTTAAACGCCCAATGTAGTCCACCCTTATAATTATATAAAAGTGTTTCGTAAGCGCATTTTCTTGCAAATAGAATACAATTTATTTTTAACCCCGCTCATATGTTTTATCATAACTCTCCATGCCATAATTTGGCCAGTTGTTCAATTTGGTTTCATGCTGATAGTGTGATGATTGCACCTTTTGTCAATTTTTCAGTCTCTTTCCAGGAATTTTTAAATCCATCTAACCTGAACAGGAATTAATGAAACAGCTAGGGATCTAACCCGAACAAGAATTAATGAAACAATCAGTGATCAATGAATAATTACTAGTATAACTATGAAAACCTTGCCATCCACTCCAAGCGCGTCCACTTTCCGAAATTACATCGCCCTCCCACGTAACCCTAGAATCTGCCTTCGGTCGCTCTGATTAAGAATTATTCTTTTCTTCGGATTTTTGGATATTCTCTCTTCATTAATACTGAGACATGATTTTATCCATTTTGGTTTGCAAAAATATACTTTGAATGTCAATCTGTGCCTTTATCGTTTTTCCAGCAAAAATAAGTTGTCGTTTCTATTTTTTTTAACATAGTCTATACGATTAATATGTATTTAGCGGGATATTAAATGATACACTATTAGATATCATGATGCATCACATCTAACCATGCTGATGTAAACTCATTAAATACTACTCTACAAAATATATATTAATTACATTTACCCTCTACCATGAAATTAGTAGCTAGCTTTACCCAAAGTCTCTATTTCTTTCCGATTAATATGTATTTAGCAGGGTATTAAATGATACACTATTGGATATCATGATGCATCACATCTAACCATGTTTATGTAAACTCATTGAATACTTCTCTACAAAATATATATTAATTACACTTACCCTCTACCATGAAATTAGCAGCTAGATTGAACACAAAGTCTCTATTCCAACTGTGGAGCATAGGCCACAGATTAGGCCATTAAAATTAAACTAATAAATTAAATTAGGTGTTCAAATCTGTATGAATCACCACTATAGGTTTCAAAAATATATCACAATTTCTTTCAAACATTAACACACTACAATTCCAATGCAACATAAAATATATCACAAACTCTTAAAACCGTTACCACACTATCACAAAGAGTAGCTTTAAATTAGGGCATGTAATATTTATTCCTTAATCCCTCTAACCATTTCTTTTGAAATTATTCATTGAGCCTTGATTGAATCTATTATATAAGCAAATATATCACTATATCACTATATCACTCCAAATTTGATATGATGTTGCTTCAAACTCATTATCATTATAATTTTTTCCCCTCACTAATGATGGGATAAGGATATATGTTAGTTGCAATCAGAATTGCATGTTTTGTATAATTAATTGTCTTGAAATTTTGGTATTTTATGTTTACTGAGTTTATTTATTGTTTATGTGGGTATTTGAGCGACATAGCTTCTAAGAGATTATATATAAATGACAGTACTTCAATGTTGGTGCATTTTTAGTGGACTATATCTCTCCAATTATGATATGACGGTGAGCTTGAAGTGTGGGCGAAGTCTTATTTTTATGAATAGCATGTTAGTTGAGTCATATGTAAAGGTAGCATTTCATATGCTATGTTATCATAGCCTTCATAAAATGGATAGATTATGATGAGATTCAACACATACTAATGGGAAGGCTATGGGTTTGGGTTATTTATGATAAGATTTTAGTATCAGGTTTCCAACTCATTCATGTTTGTTTTTCTCTATTCTCTCGATGGTGTTATGTATTTTTAAATGTATTCTAAAAACTATTTGCTTAAGTTTGTGAATCTTACCAATGAGTTAACACTGATGCCACTTTAATTTTTAGATGCTTGACAGTAATGTGGAATGGCAACATGTCACTTTAATTTTTACATAATCTACACTAATATAGTAATGGCAACATATCAGAAGAAAATTTATGTGGGATGGTTGTTAGAATTATCTCTTACTTGATGTGTCATTATCATATGAGTTGTAAATGAAAAAAGAATAATTAATAATATATGAAAGGATTTAGGTTTTAATACCATTAGTTTGTAGCCACATCAATTCGTGCCTCATGCACAAAAGTCCATAGGTTCGTACATTGATGTGTTTAAAGTATCTAATATGTGAATCTAATTAGTATTTTGGAAAGAAATTTAAAATTTTGGGGCATGCATTACTTTAGTATGTTTTTCATATATAATATATATAACCGTTCATAATAAAATTTTATTAATCTTATAAATTACTACTTTTATTCATCTTTCAAATTTTTACTACTTTCTATTTCTATCAAATTGATAATAAGAAAATGCACTTATTATTAAGATTATTACATTTAAAATATTCTTAAAGAAAATATATATAACCTACTTTATCATCTTATAAATTTTTAAAGATTCATAAAAAAAATTAAATATTGTACATTCCATGGTCTTAACAATAGTGTAAGCTTTATATATATATATATATATATTAAAAATTATTATTTAGTGAGTGTGTGTTGTATCTATTTGAAAAATATATGGAATTCTTATTGGGAGAGAAAATATGTACTTTACTTTATGCGAAAAAGGGTAGGGATTTGTTTATGCGAGAATAATACATATTTAAGCCATGGTTTTGATATTTTATAAATATAATATAATATCAACATTTTAGGTTTTAGGTTTTAGAGGGAAATTTTCCTTGGGGTTTTAGATTCTATCTGGGCTAGTGTTTTGGATGTTGAAGGGGTTTTAGTGTGTTGTGTGTTGTGACAAGTACAGCTTTGGTGGAATAAACCGATTTGGTAAAAAGTTGTATAAGGTATGGTGTGACAAGCAACGAGCCAAAATAAATTATGGGAATTGAAGCATGAGTGTGGTGTTGTAGAGAGTGTATAAAAGGAGCTCGACTCCTTGGATATCAAACATGGTTGGAATTTAATATCTAACATGAATTTGAATAGATCTTAAGGTGGAGATTTGAAAGCCTAGTGATGTGGAATCAATTGAAAGTTTTACAATCATTCAATATAAGATCCACTATAAAACTGTGAATGATTCTTTGGGTGGATATTTGAATCCTGATCATGTGGAATTAATCTAAATATTACAATCATTCAATATAATATCCACTATTAAATTGCAATATTTGTTTCTACTCTAGTCAAAGCAAGATACATGTAATCCAACTACTCATCTTAACTGGATTATCTTTAAAGCATAGCTTGTGCGGTAATTACTCACATAATTGAATGCCTAGTCATCAACAAAGTCGAAGGATATGGCAAGGAATTAGATAGAATATTATGATACGTGCTTGAATCATGTCAATATGCCATGGATATATTCTAATTATTCAGAATTGCACTATAATGTTCACCATGAGCTTATTTTCCTGGAGAACTCTCTCTCTACAGAGACGTTATTTCCTTCTATTTGATTAGTACATGAATTGCTTCAATGTGAGTTCAAAATCTCAATCACATTTGTATCCATGGATGAGATAAATTGCAATGTGGTTTGTTTGGGAAACTTGTGCTCATGGTAGCCAGACTGACAAACACTGTTTGATTAATGAATAAGAAAGGTTCGGGAGTAAAATAAAGTATAGGGTTGGATAGTAAAAGTATAACTCATCTTTAGTAAAAATTGTTGATTGGAATGATCTTTTACATTAAATCCAATTTTTTTTTCATAGCAACTCATGACTCCCAAGTTTTTAGTTCAGTGTGTCAGGGGTTAAGAGGCTCAAGTGTTTTGTGGGTGTCTTTGTAATGAAATTGGATTTCACACTTTGTAAACCTTCCTACTATTATTTGTACACATGGGATAGAAAGTATATTATAGATCCAAAAAGTTTTATTTTATTTTAAATATAGTGTTTTACACCTACATAGAAAGGCTAATCTAGACATAAAATAACTAAATGTCTCTACAACTAAACAATTTACCTTTCTACCGTAATAATACATAACAATTATTTTCTTTAACTAAATTCCAATACTATTTCTCTTCTAATATGTCATAAATAATATTTTCAAAATATTTAAATACAATGATTATAACCACATATCTTTGAGACAATCATGCATAATGTTTTCAAAAATGCCTAACTATGGCAATCATAACATTAGTGTTTAAGGACATGGTAACTTAAACTATTGTATAATATACGTTCTTGTTCAATTAATATCCAACATATTTCAAAAGATAAGATAAATCAAGATACATATTTAATTATCTGAGTTGCAAACTCATTTGATAATTTGTTTGGACAAAGCCATGAACTACCCAACCACAGATTGGTAGAGACACTAAAACTCTTTTTGTGTTAAGAGTCTCTCTAAGACTAGGTTTTCAATATTTCAATTCACACTTGGTCTCACTTAGTCTCATTGTAAACTAGAAGACACGCCCATATAAATCTCTACCTTGCATTAGTTTTCAAAATAAAACATGCCTGAAGAAAATTGTTACAATAGCAAATCTCAACTTAGCAATATCAACTCATAATAGATCCATGCAATTGCAAATCCGCTCTCCTCCAAAATCAAATGCTACTATTGGGGACATTGCCACATCGTGGCTCTTGTTATATATATAAATCTTTTTTATTATAATATTATATACAAACATATTTTATAATATTATGAATAGAAACATATTTTAATGTGACCTATATATTAATTATCATATGAATATTATGGTTCATACTAATCTTATTTTGGGGATTTTGATATTTTATATGTTAATTGTTATATATTTACACTTTTATTCTATAATATTATAGGCTTTTATTATGTTCCCAAGAGGGGATATATATGAATCGGTTAGGTGGATTAATTCGAAAGGCATATTTAAATTTTTTATTTTTAAAATATTTTTACTATAGTTTGATTAATTTTTATTTTTTGAATTATTTGAATATTGATTTAACTTAGCTTCTATTGGTCTTTTACAGGTGATGTTTTCTTGGGACTTTGTGCCCCAAGACCCGATGGCCAGATGACCTAAGCATTCCCATTGACATGTATTGCAAAATTATTTTCATTTCTTTGAGCAGGTGAGTAATGAATGTTTAAACCTGTGCCACCATGAAAACTGTGCCATGGAAATACAATCACATGAATTCTTCCCAAGACAACAATGCTTCATTATTTTTCCTTTAGTTTTACACAGGATATACACTGAACGATAAATTTGACGCTCTAGGGTATCACCGAACTGATCCTTTAGTTGTTTATGATGATGGTTAGTAAGTATTAAATAATCGGCAGTTTGCAAATAGACAGTCTGCAAATATCTGGGATTTATATAACCAATTTGTGGTTTTCCATGTGCCTTGAATCTCTCAATCCCTCCACTAATCTATGCTTATGTGCATATGAGGAATCTATATTGATGGTTGGTTGCGTTGATGGACAAGGAGGCTCGACACATGGTAGCCAAAAACAATGATAAAGTCATCCCTGTTTGGAAGGAAATTATCATAAGTGTTGGACTACCAACCCATCATTAGTAGCAACCATGTTAGAACTGCAAAAAGCTCAATTAGATGGCGTGTACTATGGGACTGCTATCTTGAAACCGAAGTCCATATTATAACCACTTGATGGTTATGTGTTTAATATTCTTCCTTGCTTTAAGTGAAAGGGGATTGATATCGACTGTAGTGAATATTTTTCATGTGCCCACCATATGTCAAGTTGATTAGAAATATTAAAATTGACTAGAAATATTAAACTATGACTGGTGCTTATCAAATCACGTAGACCATTTTTGTGAGATCGTATCATGATTAATGCTAGACAGAAAACTTTATCATGATTAATGCTAGCTAGAAAAGTTTTCTTGCGTTAAGTGAAAGGGGATTGATATCGACTGTAGTGAATATTTTTCATGTGTCCACCAGACGTCAAGTTGATTAGAAATATTAAAATTGACTAGAAGTATTAAGCATTTTTTCTATTTTCATACACATCGTTTGGCCCTTTCACATAGAACTCAAACAAATTTCATTTTGAGCTTCCTAACCCTTCTCTTCAGGTCTTTAAATTTCTATGGTTGGTTGTTTCTCTGCATGTGGCCGTGTGTTGTGAGGCGAGTTTTATACCTATTAATATATAGTGCAATACACTTAATCTCTTGTAGTTCAGTCATGGATACACAGAATAATACTATGAGGCTCGCATCCTGGTCTTGTCATACCCTGCGACTGACCATACGAATCTAATGCTTCAATTTGCCAAAAAACATCGCCTCCGGGGGTTTACTTGTAAGGTTCGTTACTTTCAGCTACAATCATGACATAGTCATTCAAGCTAAGGAATATCTAGAATAACTTAAGCTCCTAATAGAATTGGAGTGCATTCCAGATGGCCTTCCTCGACTCAAACATTAACCATGTTGTTTGCAATCATATGAACAACAATTGGTTGGGTTCTGAGCTACATGAATAAATGAAAAGCAGTCCTGGATGGATTGGACTGCCAAAAAGGAATGTTAAGTGGAGCTAAAATGTATAGAGAGCTTGAATTAAAGTATGAAGGTGCTCTAATTTTTTCCGAGATAACCAACTATCTGTAATAACCGTGGACAAACACACAACTCACAAAATAGATCACACAATTTACTCAGCAATTGAATAATGAAACAGTGCAAAAATGGCTTGCAGTTGTGAATGCTTTCATTAATCAAAAAGTAATTGGATAATAATTACAATGAAGTAAAATGGCTTTAATAGCCACATGAAATTCGAATCCACATGAGGAAATTCGAATTGATAGACTCTACTTGAC
>LPNX010921318.1:292881-316910 GCA_001517045.1 Pseudotsuga menziesii
AAGAGTGGCCATGTGTTGTGAGGCGAGTTTTATACCTATTAATATATAGTGCAATACGCTTAATCTCTTGTAGTTCAATCATGGATACACCGAATAATACTATGAGGCTCGCGTCTTGGTCTTGTCATACCCTGCGACTGACCATACAAATCTAATGCTTTAGTTCACCAAAAAACATTGCCTCCGGGGGTTTACTCGTAAGGTTCGTTACTTTCAGCTACAATCATGACATAGTCATTCAAGCTAAGGAATATCTAGAACAACTTAAGCTCCTAATAGAATTGGAGTGCATTCGCCTTCCTTGACTCAAACATTAGCCATGTTGTTTGCAATCATATGAACAACAACTGGTTGGGCTTTGAGCTACATGAAGAAATGAAAAGCAGTCCTGGATGGATTGGACTACAAAACAGGAGTGTTAAGCGGAGCTAAAATGTATAGAGAGCTTGAATGAAAGTATGAAGGTGCTCTAATTTTTGTCGAGATAGCCAACTGTCTGTAATAACGATAAGGATTTGAGTCAGAAGAATGTTAGGACAACAAATAATGTTATGACAAATGTTTCAGACATAAACAAATAATGTTAGGGCACACATATTTCAACACTATTATGCTGTATCAAATTCCACACTCGATCATTCACAGGTAAGAAAAATCCCCAGCAAAATATATTATTGTTGCTTTGTTAAAAAAATTACAGTCTTTACATTAAACAAAGAATGGGCAACGCCAAAGCTACACGCGTTGCAGCGCCATTTCATTCTTTGCAAACGCTACTTTTAGGCCAAAGTCTTCAGGTATGTTTTGCAACACAACCTTGTTTATATCTTACATTTTTCATTAGAACTGGTATCAACCTTGTTTATATGGCCCGAGCTTAAAAGACATGTACGTTCGGTCCATCCAACGGACCAACAGGGAAGTCAACCATTGACTTTGCTGTTGGTCCGTTGGATGGACCGAACGTACATGTTTGTTAAAAATGGCCGTTTATATGGTTAAGTTAAAAAAAATACCAAAAACAGTGGATCAACGAATCCACGCATACACATCCATCTTAATCTGGATTAGTATTAATGTTGCATTTTCCCGAATTCACATATTGATGATGATGATGTTCATACACCGAGAGGGCAACCGAAGAAAATAAATAATACCTTCTTTGTATCAACTCAATTGTTTGGTAGTTAACAATGGTTAACCAGTAGCTGTGCAATTAAATTTGAAGTTTAAAGGGACCTTAGTGTTAGTTTTTTTGTGCGGGTTGAGAGATTCCGACATCCGTGGGATGGAAAATAAGTTTATTATTTTTGAGTTATAAAACATTTCCCTACTAATTTAAACTTGTAAAACTGAAATTCAAATTTTACGTATTTTTTTCATGAAATGTATTTATTTAGAGAAAGTATCCAAAAGGAGAATTCCTTTATGGGCATTTGATAAATTTTGTACTAATCAATCTACTACGCTTATGAACCACCTTTATGGGCATTTTATCATCGTTTCTACCGATCAATTTGTTACACATATATATGAACCACATTTAAAGTCATGTTTTGTACCAATATATTTGATAATTCAAAACAATATATTAAGCACCGGGTTCCTATTGTTTAGAAATACTTTCGACAAGCCCATGAACAATTGTGGATGCTTCGAAACAGGTCTTTGCACTTTTGATATGTCAAATATCCCTCTCACTTTCATTCTTTCAAGGTTTGTAATACCTCCCACCGGCCTAAAAGAAAATAAAAGATGATGCAGTGGGATAAATTAATATTGGATCAAATGGATTATGTCGGTGATTGCGGCAAATGGGTTAAATGGATTTTATTTTTATTTAGGGAAAATTTTTATCAGCAACATCGTTAAATTTAAAGTTGTAAATGTTATCTTTTATACCTGTTTATTTGGTAAATTCTAGACCGAAAATTTGTTGAATCAATCACCTAACAACGTTTTCACAGACTCAAACGGTAGATTTCAGTAATCCATACATTTAACCTTTGCTTGGTGCAATTAGACATCATGATTCTTCAAAATAAATCCGATCCCAGTGGTTATTTGTACAATCTAATTGAATGTTGTTCAACTTGCAGTTGAACGAAGAGGCGATGGGGATAATGTCGATGATTAGTATTTGAAATTCATTTGTAATTGACATCCAGCAGGTAATGAAAAGCTTTTCATCAATTTCGGGATGCAGACCCACTGTTCAAAGGTTTGTTGCACCAATCACTATCTTTCATTATGATTTCCATATTCGACCATTTCCTACCTTCTTGGTCTTCAAGCTTCCCACGGAATCTGAATTTGTTTGTTGTTGCATGTTTTTCCAGAGAAAAGAAGAAAAAATTAGAAGCTTTGGTACAAATCACCGCAGGTTATCTCTGCAAAAATTAGACCATCTTCATACTTTCGTTGAAGCTCTTTATACATTTTCATTATGCGTAGCATTCCTTGTTTGCAGCCTATTCCATCTATTGTTTCTCTTGATTTGTTCATGAAACTCATAAACAAACTGGCTCTTATAGCTTAAACTTTGGTATGTCAATACTTGTTGTTGAAGCGTTCTATGGAACTAGGATTTTGTTTAGGCATTGTTGTTCATTGGGGTTGATTCATCAAATGGTAAGAACACCAAATTAGCCATTGCAATCCAAAACTAAGAGAAGCATGCTTGTATTCAATTTTATTTGTTGTTCTCTTCTATAGATGACATGGGTATGATTGCTCGCTGTGAATTCACACGGTTTGATACATGCGAAATCATAAAGTTTAGGGTTTCACAGTGTATTCTTACCGAAAATGAAAATGAAAAGTTAAGTGTAGTCCCATAAGGTCAAAAATTTGTGTCAGATTATTCAACCTTACCTTGATTGAAGTCCCATAAGGACAAAAAAGTGTTTGAGATTATTCAGCTTACGTTGAGTAACATCCCCGATAAAGAACATTCATTTTAGGATTGATGTCGCTTATATTAATTGAATCTAAAACTTGATCTACTTGGTAAGAGCAGTTAGGTTTTACCTGCTTATTGGAGAAAATGATCCAACGACTGAATGTGGTCAGGGGGATGCTCCTCCTGTGCATTGTATCGCTTACAACCCATTTCTTCCATGGGATCTATAGGTTGCAAAGAAGATGAACATCCCCCATGCTATGTTCCATTTTTCTCCATCTATTATCACTTTAATAATGGTACGACAGTGAGATTTCTTCAGCTTTTTAATTTACAGTACTATTGTTTTAGTCACTTTACTGTATATTAGTATTTTTTGTTTTATGTTTCTGAAGCTATATAGGATGTTTCAAAAGTGAAAAGTGGGATTCAAGGCTGATGACAGAGAGCCTGAACATTGCGATTCTCGACCTTCCTGAATTGAAGTTGGGGAATTTACCTTCCAGGGTATCACCGGACTAATCCTTTAGTTGATTATGATTATGGTTATTAAGTATTAACGGGAGGTGAGTTACTTTACTCTCTTTTTTTTCCCTGTTACATACTTCTTTCCTTTTAGGGTTTACTAGTAAATTTTCAGCATTCAAATCCTTTACAGGACTCGAAGGCTGTGACATCAATTATTTATTGCTTAGATTTTTTCCTTTGAGTTATCATTATTAAATAGACATAATAGGGAAATAAAAAAGGAAAGGAAGAATAGATGTTGACAAAATAAGGACGAAAGAGAACGAAATGAATAGCTTGCGTTTCAGTACAAGAATATATGACTTCCTCGATTTCAGTGTAGTGCAAATGTAGAGAATTCTATGTTTAACTTTCGTGGGAATTGCTTAGGCTCTAATTAAAATGCTGTGTTTTTTTCATGACCGTTTCCATCAATGGAAATGGAAATTCATATAGTAATGCATACGTTAACAGGAACTAATGGGAATGACAACCAGATTACCAGGGTGGTTGTTTCCAATGAAGTGTCGGGGATTCGAAACTGTGCTCTCAAAGAGGGATGACGCTGCTGCTTTTGGTATGAAGAATAAATTGAAGACAATCTTCGCAGGTGTTTCGAGTTAAATGAGTAAATTTTGTAAACCTGTTTTAGCACCGCAGAGATTTTCAAGCTTGAATGTGGATATATCTATCTATCTATCTATCTATATGAATGTTTTTTTCACTAAATAATGGATATTACTATCTTCACAACATTCTTCATACGGGAGTGAGCAATTACTAGGATATAGCATTACTCTATACATAACCATTCGGCAAGGTAAATATACGCAATACACTAATGTATATAATTGTGTATATAATATTCTCCATGTGTATTATTTCTATGCTAAGGTATTGAAAGCATGATAAGTGTGCCTACGGGTGCTGATAACATGCACAACACTATCGACAATTTAAAAATTGTTGCTTTAAAATTATGGCAGCTTTAAAATTGATGCCGCTAATATATCAATGTACAAATCCACAAAAAGCTGCCACTAATATATCAATGTACAAATCCACTTGATACAATAGGTGATTCCAAGTTTTCATTATCGTCATTACTTAATGTACAAATCCACTTAATACAATGGGTGATTCCAAGTGCCTCATAAACCTAGTTAAGAGGATTGAAATATGTACATCCATATCTCTCCTCTTTTACCAAAATAACAATTAAACCATTCATTTTCAAAAGCTACATACAAATAGCTCCTCCCCATAGCAAGTGGCAATGTCGGGAACATTGCCACCACGTGGCTCTTGTTCTAATATAGGGGTGGTTAGATTTTCATGTTATATATATCATATACCTTTGTTATAATGTTATTATAATATTATGGACATGATCAAATTTTAATGTTGTATGTAATAATTATTATATATTTGCATTTTAGCTATAATGTTATGGATATTGTATAGGTCAATTATCACATTTTAATATTTATGTTATAATATTATATATGTGAATGTATTTTATAATATTATGAATATATTTTATTATTATGAATAATATAGTTTATATATGTTAAAGGTGTTTATCAATTATGGCTACACATTTAAAAGTGGTTGATATATACCTTTTTTTCCAAGAAAAAAAAGCGTAATTTTATTCATCTTTCGAGATCAAAATTACATTCAGTAAATTCACAGCCAGGTGAATTCCAAAGTCCAAAAAATGGATCCAAAATTTAGACTATCCAGTCTTCTGAAAAGTAAAAACAAACAAACAAATAAAGCTGAAACCACAGTAAAGACATTGTCCACAAAATAAACCAGAACACAGCTAACAGACATAACTATTTTCGGTATACACATCCAATGAAGTATGGACCCACTGAGAAATCCATAAACTGCCAAGAACAATAAACTGTAGCAACTGTCAATAATCCAGCATACACTACGAGCATAATTATCCCAAAATATGAACCCACTGACATAGCAGCTGTCTATGCAAACAGTTCATATGTCTGCGAACATATAACAAAACTGTTCCATCTATATACAGAGATCAAGGAAAACCATATTAATGATCTGTCCACAAAATAACAACCATAAACAGCTGACAGTCATAACTAGTGCCGTTAAACACAGTCAAAGAAGTATAGACCCACTGAATCCATAAACTGCCAAAAGAACAAAAACTGTAGCATCTGTCAATAAGTTTGAACCCACATCCATCCTACACAGCGAGCAAAAGAATCCCAAAATATGACCACTGAGAAAAAAGCATCTGTTTATGCTAATAGTACATAGACTGCGTACATAAAACAAAAAATCCCAGCTAAATACATATCAAGGATATAAACACCCCGCGACTATAAAAAAAACAGTCATATAGTATCCATAAAAAAGAAACTGTCATCTCAAATGTGATCAACTGTGATGCTCACTCAAATGACATCAAAGAAAGGCCTGTGATAATAAGTCTGAACAATGCCTTCACTAGATTCTGTCACCAACCAAGTGCCCATTTCCAACCGGAGCCCTTCCTTGGAAGCTTTGTCCGCTTCCTGATTATTTTCCCTGTATACATGTCGCCATGAAAAGGAGTCAAATCGAAGGAGGATCTGTCGAATGGAAGATATAATATCGAATGGAAGATATAATATGAGTTAATCTCAAATTTCTACACTCTTGTGTATGATTGATCCAGTGTATGACATTCAAAGAGTCCCCAAAAAAATTAAGAGCAGGTCATCCTGTCTCCAAGGCAAACATCAGCAGTAATTTCAGACTCATTAAGGTTGATATATACCTTACGTAGCCATATTATTAATAAAATATGGTTTGCTACTTAAAAAATTAAAAAAATTATAAATGAAAAAATAGAAAATAAATAATATAAATAAATAAATAAAATTTATTAATTAATAATAATGATAGAAATTTAATTATTTATACTATGTTTTTGCATAGTTGACTTCAATCCATAGATGACTTCAAATCATAGTTGACTTTCATAAAAAGTTGAATTCAATCCATAATTGACTTTTTAGAAAGGTTGACTTCAATCTATGGTTGACTTCAATCCAAGGTTGCCTTCAATCCAAGGTTAACCTCAATCCATATTTGACTTCAATCCATAGTAGACTTTTCAGTAAGGTTGACCTTTAATAAAGGGTGACTTCAATCTTAGGTCGACTGCAATTCAAGGTTGACTTCAATACCTAGTTGACTTTCAAGAAGATAGTATTCAAGCCAATGTTGTCTTCAAGCCAAGGTTGACTTCAATCCAAGGTTGGCTCCAAACCAAGGTTGACTTCAATCCATGGTTATGATCAATACAACGTTGACTTCAAGGTTAAATTCAATTCATCTTTGACATCAATCCAATGTATACTTCAACATTGACATCAATCAAAAGTTGAAGTCAATCCAATGTTGAATTCAATCAATGGTTTCCTTCAATACATACCTAACTTCAGACCATAATTGACTTTTAAAAAAGGTGGAATTCAATCCATGGTTAACTTAAATCCAAGGTTAACTTAAATAAAAGGTTAGATTCAATCCATATTTGACTTCAATTCATAATTTACTTTTAAACAAATTGATTTCAATTCATCATTATCACATATTCACTATCCAATCATAAAAAATATTATACTTCACATTAATTATTATTTTTCAATCCTATATTTAATTAAATTACTTATAACTTGGTTTTTTTAATATTTTAGATACATAAATTGGTTATACTTATACACATACGTTTGTTTTGCACACCTTTTTTACATGGGTTTTCTACAACTTTTTTGCATGAGGTTATTAATTCCACAATTCATGGTTCATTTTTTTTTCCCAACATTGCTTAGAACGATGAAACTACATGTATAAAGAACAACGGGAATAACCTCAATTTTGAATTTTTTCCACCGAGAATAACATTGTACTTAATAATAAATTTTAATTAAGGAACAATGGTAATAACCTCAATTTTAAATATTTTCTGTCAAGAGTAACGATGAAATTATAGATTAAAAAACAATAATAATAATCTCAATTTTGAATTTAGAATAACATTTTGCTTAATTGAAAATTTTATTTTTTTCTTTAACAATCATTACCTAATGAAATGGCTAAGAACAAATTCCCCGCATTTAATCTTCTAGTAAACCTATGCATATGTGTTCCATTTTTGGAAAAGAAAATTCTCAATCAATAATTTGTTTTGACTCGACTATGGGTTAAAACTAACTCCTTAATAAGAGTAGAATCTCTTAGTCAAGGGTTAGTTCATCTTTATATCATAATTTGGTTAGATGATATCTTCACATGGAGCTAAATTTCATCCTTTAAATTTAAATGGAGCAACTTTCACCTTGATTGCCATATCAATGTCTTAAATGCTTATATAATTAAATATTTTTTTATTAATATTTATATATAAATTATATTTTAATAAAAAAATTCATAAATAAAAGATAGAACTTTCTATTATAAATAAAAAATTGTTGTATATATTAATACAAAAATTAGTCTCAAAGATCAGTGGTGGACCTAAAACCCTCCACACCCAAGAAAATAACTAACAATTTAGCATAGGTTCATTTCCAGTTCCCCCCTTTCCCCATCCCCATTATAATACCAAAGGAAAGCTTCATTGAGTTCCCCTCAAAATTGTCGCCAAACATAACCCTATTTCTTTCCAAATTGCCCCCATATGAAACCGACCATAACCAATGCAAAATAATCGCTTCCATCATGGGATCGTGGCTATAACAAAACAATAAGACAACTTGGCACATGGCCATCACATAACAAACCCCCCCTAGCTTCCATGACAACAAAAACAAAACAACACAAGATCATAAAAAACCAGAGCCTTACCGGACTCCTGTCGACGATGGTATTTCTCTTTCCGGAGGGTTTTAAACGCGAGGTAGAGAAGCCTGCTCCAGGCTGATAGAAGACGATTCCACGTTCATCGAGTCGCTCCCGTAGGGAGCTTTTTCCAGAACCGGGACTCCCTCCATGTCCTCAAGGTTTCTCTGCATGTCTCCCCTAAGATTGCTCAGGACCTAGGTGACTAGGTCACCAAAGCTTTCCCGCTCCATCATGGTCTTTGCAAGGATTTTCCTTAAAATCCAGTACGGAATCAACCAGGATTCCATACCACGTTCCTCCATCATCTTCTACTTCTCGTCCTATTCCATGGTCGATACGGCTTTATCGATGCAAGGAGGAGTCATTGCCATGAATTCCACCCCCACAACAGGCTCCTCAGCATTCCACTCACTTTGGTCACATAACCCCCGAAGAGTGCGCATGCATTGGTGTGGAGCCATCACCAACTTATTGCACAGCAAAGCGTCAAGCCTTCTTCTCACCCACAACAACTTAGCATGAATCACAATGGAACGAAGCATAAACGCCATGGTTATATACAAATCCGATCACACCCAGGCATTAAGGAGGATTAACTTCCGCATGATGATTTCCAAGATCACACTATACCTTTCCTCTGTCACCTTGGCCTCACATAAATCCCAAGCATTATCCCTGTCACTTCTATTTAAGATGTTCACCTCTCCGCCACCCACCATAACCTTTCGCTTCCTTCTTTGCATGCTTAAGAACCAGTTGTCCTCACATGGTGCAAGCTTTAGCTTCATCTCGTGATGCCTCCGAGTGTCCTTCATCAACCACCATGACGCCCGTCAATTATCGTGTGTCCACAACGACACTCGTATCGCAGTTATATTTTAATAATTTATAATTAATGATGAAAAAAATTAAATATTTTCAATTTTATTTAAATATTTCGTTAACACCGTAAACTTATACTTTTCTTCTATAAAAACATATAAAAACAAAAACTCAAAAATATTTAAAATTTTTTTAAAGCCTCGTAAATATTTATATATTTATATGTAATGTTACTTTCTTTTTAATAAAATTTATCATTTTCATTTTGGAAAAGTGATTTTATACGTTTTGCATTGATCGTTTTTATCCCATGACAATCTTTATCGAAAGGATTGAATTAATACTTAAACATAAAAGATCCCTTTAAAAAACAAAAAAAAATATTTTAAAATGTAATAATGTTTTAAATAGCTTTCAACCTTTCAACTTTAAACTTTATATAAAATGTTAGTTTTTTTTTAATAAAATATATCAATTTCATTTTGGAAATTAATTTTATATATCTTGAATTGACCGTTTTCATCGTAGGACATTCTTCAACCAAAGGATAGAATTAATACATAAACATTAAAGATCCCTTAAAAAAAACCCCAAAAAATATTTTAAAATGTAATAATGTTTTAAAGACCTTTCAACTTTAAACTTTATATATAATGATAGTTTTTTTTAATAAAATATATCATTTTCATTTTGGAAATTATTTTTATATATCTTGAATTGACCGTTTTTATCGTAGGACATTCTTCAACCAAAGATAGAATTAATACATAAACATAAACTTCTTTAACCAATGGATAGAATTAATACATAAACATAAATTAGCAATTGCCCCGAAAAGATGCAATAATACGTGGAAGAGGTGAAAAAAAATATAAATTCATATTTGGAAATAAAATTGGTAAGACTAAAAAAATTATTTTTAAGCATTTAGAAAAATAAATGATATGAAGATACAAATCTTTAAAGACAAAAAAAGATTGTTTCTGAAACATATGAGTATCTATACTGATGTGTATTTTTTTTAGTGTTACACATTTCTCTTATATTAAACTTAAAAATGCATTCAACTTTATAATCATTATTGACTAGATATCTAAAAGTTAAACAGTGAATAGAAAAAACAAACCACTTAAAAGTTTAAGAATGATGTGGGCTTTGATACAAAATAGGGAAGTCATTGAAATTTGCTACATTTTCTAAACAGATTGCAATGCTAAATTATACCAGTGATCCTTTATAACCATTATTGACCACACATCTAAAAGCTATAAACATAGAATGGAAATAAGCAAACAACTTAAAAGTTTAAAAATGATGTGGGCCTTAATACAAAATAAGTAAGACATTGAAATGTGATAAATTTTCAAAAAAGATAGCAATGCTGAATTAGGTGTATGCAAAATTACATCTTTATAAGATGTCAAGATCAATAATGGGAACACCCATTTGCTTGTTCCTTTTAACTTTTTGTTGGACTGATTTAAAAAAAAACCATTGCACCTATCCATCCCTATATTTTCTTTATTCAAAATAAAATCCAATTAGAAATGATATTTTATCAATATGTGTTGAGTGTTTGTAAAATTTTCTTCGACAAAGAAATCTTGAAAAGAAAATTAATATTCAAGATATTCATTAAATTTTTTTGGGTAGAGATTGGACCTTTTGCACCATTCTCATAAAAAGGTTAAAGAGGAAGATATTCAAGATTATTGGTTATTATTTGATCCTAAATTTACTTCATTAAAATTTATGGAGAAAAGTAAACAATTGTAACAAAGTTTATAAAGTTGAAACAAAATTTACAATAAAACGATAACTCACCTACGACATAATAGTATATGACAGTAAACTGGATATACAGTTTATTTCAACTCATGAAAGAAGGTATGTTGAAAATTTGCATATATATAATGTATGAATACAATAAACATGAGAATGTAAATTAAAAATACAAATGTTTGTATTTAAGTTATAAGTAATCACCCTATCAAGGTAGGTCACAAATGATTTTTTCAACAAATTATACATGTTAGTTATACAAGAGGAATATGTGCACTGTAGACAGTATTGTATATGTGTACTCGTTGAAACATTGAAAATTTTCCAGAAATAGAATGTTGCTTTCATTGAAAATTTGTGTCCTATTCTTTTGTAAAGCCAAGTTCAGAAAAACCCATCATAAAAGCTACCTCCTAATCACAGTCGTCAACATTTTCCTCTGAATCCTTTTCTTTTTGTGCCAAAACATGATTACAAATGTGATACATCAATGTATGTACACAATAAAATATATGTAAGCGCGGTATTGCTTAGTGTATCTTTTTTCTTCTCCCTACATTATCATTTTCTTTCTTTCTCCTCTTGTTGTTCCTCTTGTTGTTGCTTAAGTATCCTATTATCCAAATGTAGAAAATAAAACAAATTAATTAGTTCAACAAGATAAAGATAATAGAAATGAAATAACAAGTTGACCACTCTTTACATGTTAGACATATTTACATATAGAAAGCACAAAGAGTCACCAAGTGAAGGAATATATATATTCGAATCACATATAGATGATAAAAATGATGTGGAATTTTTTTAGAGAAATGCTCATACAAACAACCTAACAGTCGACAAGAAGGTTGCTCTTTTGTTTTCATAAAATTTTCAATCTAGAGATTTCTATTAATTTGAATATTTCAACATTTTCAACATTTTGGGTTTATAAAATTTGGAAAACCTATTTCGTTGTGGATAAATTAGTAGTCAAATTAAATGTGTCTTTTCTAGTATCCTTTTCCTTCTATCTTAGCTAAATATTAAAATCCTCGCAATATTACATCATAACTATTTTTAACATAAAGAATGTAAAAAATGAACACACAACTAGAAAACTAAATTCATAAGTTTAATAGGTCATATGGGCAACACAATTGGCATAAACAATCACCTTGTTTAGTAAAGGTACTGGAAATATTCCTTTTCTGGAGTGTTTCAGATCGATGTTGTAGATTAAGAAAAACATGTGACGATATGAAATGAAAAAAATTAATGAGCCTATTAGAAGTCAAAGCAAGGAGAAAAGATGGAAGTAAACACCAATTTCTCTCTATATAAAACATGTTTGATAAACAAAAATGGAAATATAAGGAAGCAATATATCAAGGTAATGCAACAAGCATAAGAATTAAACACGTCTACAGCATGTCTAAATAAGTCAAGAGCAAAGGAGGCAGTCATGAACCTAGTAGACTTCTACCATACTGCCATAAGGATCCTCTCTAGTGAGCACCTCCCACCTGACAATACTAAATGAAAACAGATCAACCTAGAAAGGAAAACAATATACCAAATAATTTGGTGTCTAGGTTTAGATATTCAAAACTGAGAAATTATATCATTAGATATAAAAGCATTTTTTCCATTTTACCTTTCAAGAAATCATACTATTGTTCCCATTTAACAGTGGTGGAGCCATCCATGGAATGATTCCTTGCACAACACAGAAAATAATGTTCGATGTTTAACTTTTGATATCCCTAAATCACCTAAAAGATGCAATGGGATGCTGAAAAGAGGAAAATAGCAGAAAGTAAAGTACTTGTAATGATGTGAAAACAATATAAAGTGGAAAATTGGAAAATTGATTAGGAGAAATATCAATGTGATGAAGTGAGTTTCAATATTTTTTAGAAATGTGGAAACAATAAAGACAATATAAAGTAATGGTAAATGTAACATACTGGCTTGTTTATAAGTGATATTTGTAAAATACTTAATAATATCGATGGGAAGATATTATTATTGTTACATTAAAATTTACATTATTGTTGTTATGAAAAACCAATATGGTGATTATAATGTAGTTGAAGTATTTTCATCGCATATATAAAAAGTGAAACATAGGTACTTAGAAAACATGCAAAAGTGGTTTATAATGGGCGAATTTTACCATCTAGATTCAAATAAATGTAGTATGTTGGATATCTAAGACAAGGACATGCACACAAAGTTTCTTGCTAGATTGGAGGAAACACATTGGGGATGAAGGTATTTTGAATACAAGATATTTCAAAAAAAAAAAACTTGCTAGAATGCCCTGACTTTATCAATTTTGAGATTCAACAACAATAGTTGCTCATTAAATTGGACACAACACATTTTGGAGATGAAGGTATTTTGAAACAACCTATTTCAAATAATATATTGATAGATTTTGAAATATAATTTATGAATATTAATAATCATATTAGATATTCACATGATAAGGTCAATTGGGTGAAACTTGAGTTGTTAAAGAGGAAAATTGTTATCCTCCCTTACTTAGTTCAATTCTCGCTTTCTCAAATGCTTCTCTCTTATTGAGACACGTGTTAATTTTTTACTTGTCCTTGAGAAAGGAAGAATTCAATTTACTTTGAGTACCCTTAGAATGAAGATAAATGACTGGTGGGTTTCCCTAGGAAATGCATGATATGTAGCAATATGTAGATATGGCAATGCCAATAATTGAAGAAGTCAATTCCAGTAGTAGTACAAGTCACTAATGTCACGACTTAGCGTTTATGATATAAATGGGCTTGATCATGTGAACATAATCAATAATGGAGAAATGCATGTAGCAAGATAGTGTGGAGATCTATGTTCATCCCACATTCACGATGCATTTTTCGTTTAAAAAACAAAAAAACTTGAAAATTAATAAAAAAAATGGCAAGGAAAGAAACATATAATATCTAATTAGTATCATAAGTTTTCATAAAATAACATCATAAGCTTTATGCTTTAAGACTAACTATAAAAATATGACAAGAAAGCAAGGGAATTGTTATGACAAATCAACATTGTAACCCCCTAAAATGTACAGACAATGGTATGAATAAGTCAAGATTGTAAAATCCTAAGGTTAAAAAGAATGCTATGAACAAACTTTTGCTTGAAAGAAAAGGGATTCACTAAAATTACAAAAATATTTTTTTTATTCTTTTGTTTCAATGTTTAGTTGAAAATTGTAGTGAAGATTCATCTAGAAATTTGTTTCAAAGTTCATTTAAGGATTCTTAATATTGTTATCATGATTAATTCTCTCAACTTTCATATCAAAGTTTTGATGCAATTTTTTCTTAAAAATTATCTTAAGAGTCAACATAAATTATGTTTAAAGATGTTCAATATTTCTCTTAGAAATTATTCCATGTTTTGATGTATATGTCACAAATTTGTTATAGATTCATCTATGAAACTATTACAAGATCCATCGCATAGTATGTCTCGAGATGTTAGTGATTGGTTTTAGAATTGAGTGCCTCGATGTGCATCTCAACAATGTAGATTCACTTTAGGTATTATTTCCATAATCATCTCAAAAACCATTTGAAGGTTCTTAGGATTGGTCTTAGTATTGGTGTCAATTTTATTGTCTTAGCATTCATCTTAGGATTGTGTTCCATTTTTCTTAGAAATTGTTTTAAGAGTCATTTTAAAATTCAACTAAAAATGTTTAAGTTTTGTCATAGGATCAATTGACCTAGATTTCATCTCATAATTATCATCTTGTATATTCATCTCATAATTTGTTTCAAGGCCCATCTATGAATTGATTTCGTATTGTAAATGGCCAGATGCATAGATGGTGTCCTATGTTCTAGGATAGATCATATATAGATATAAGTGCAATATCTAGAAATTATTTCTTCCACTTATAAATTGTTGGTGTTTTTGTTTCCACATGTGGCACTGGCGAGAGTTCAAGACGCGTGTCCTTGAAGTGCTATGACAAGTGAGTTGCAACTCATGGAAAAATAAAATGAAGCATTTATTAAATGAATTGCCTAATCCATTAGAATTGTCACTGTGTAATAGCACAATAAAACCATTTCCCACTCATTTCATTTCCACGAGAGGGTATGCTTATGAGTTTTTGAAAATTAAACAAATCCATAGTGAAACAATTCAAAAAACTACATCAAGAATTTGTATTTGTGAATCAATATCTTGATAGTTGGTGGACTACATATCAAGGTTGGTCTCGCAATTCTACGCATTAGGCATTGCAATAGTTTATCACATTTCATCCCAAATCTACTTGGAAACACAAATTCTATTCGTGTTGTAGGCTCCATGAACAACATCAACAACTTCAAATGGTCAATAGTCAATAACAAACTCTTCCAACTAAGAGTTTATCTACCACAACTCATGCAAAAGGTTCTTTAGTCAAACCAAACCCATCTCAAAATCCTAGTCCAATTTATGTGTTTCTTGAACCATTGCATGTATAGGTTCAATAGGTGACATAAAATCTAAATGCTATATCTACCATACCCTTAGAGGGATTAAATACCTCGAGGTGCAAGCCGACGTCCTCTTTTACACAGTGAGAAATAGTTTGCACCTCAAAGTATTTGATCCATCTTGGGGAATGTTAGATCCAAAGTTTGTAAGATTTTTTTATTATGAAAAATCTATTAAATATGTTCATCTTCTCAACCCATTAACGCATGCCATTTGTCCTCCCTATTTATTTTTTTATGCTTTGTTCCACCATGGATTTTCAATTGAGGCATGAATTTTCCTTCCAAAATGGTGTGGTGAGGTTGGTGCCATGTTCAACCATATATATACCATTGCATGAAAGACTACAAAATACAAACTCCCCACATTCTATCGGTGAGCACCTTCACAAGTTTCATTACTTTCAATATAATAACCCCTCGACTATATTGGTCTTAATTTTAAATTTATGCTTTTTTTATTTTTTTTTGTCCTCCTCACTTAACCTTACAATACAACTTGGTTTGTGATAAAGAGGCGGTTGGCAAAAAAATCTATATCTAGTTAATTACGTAGTTATCGTAAAACTATATTTGGTGTCAACAACCATTTTTTCTTGAATTTATTGAAACTAATTGTTTGGTTGTATTTCTGTTCAAATAAAACATGACAATTATATTGTTATTATACCCAAAATTTGAATTTTAATGGGTTTAAATCTTAATTACTTTCCTTGTTATGTTGACTATATTGAATTTCTCTAGAGATCCTTGTAAAAAGATTTATTGTAAACACTTTATGTGAATACCTTTCAATTGTCTATCACACAACTAAACATGGTGTGTGGTTGTAGTTTCATGATTTGTCTCTAGTATGTAGAATTTTTTTTGGCTCCACATATTTGAAATGTATTTTGACCGATATTGTTTTAAATTTTGCAAACCTTCATTTTCAACTCTAGCTCCACTGAAGCTTAGCAACATTCATGTACTCACCATTAAGACGTGGTAAATGTCTTACTCCATATGGTTTGCGGTTGTACTTTAATGACATGTATTTACAAAAAACCATGGGTGTTGATGTTTGAATCCATATATAGATCAACATTATGTGATTTGTATAAACAAATTTGGTTCTTGATTGGGAAACCTATGTCTCTTTCTAAAAGAAAAGCATAGAATCCACGATAGGAATAACATTGTTTTTTTGAAGTAATAAATTTTCTCAAAAGGTGTAAATAAACTTAATATTAAGAGTATACACACAATTATTGTATAAAAAAACAATTAAAGATATGAGATTTTTAAGATAATACTAGATACTCTTATTGTCATTAACGTAGAGTTAAGCTTGTTTAAAAAATGCAAAACAAATTACACAATGACCCCAAAATAACACACATATAAACTTGGTGTGTTGCTCTTACAATATGTGTATGAGTATGATGTGGAATTTCTTTCCTTTCCATTTCCATAAATATATGTGGTTGATCATTTTTCATATTCACATAAATAATGCAATAATGTTTTGGTAAAGTTATATGTTTGATGTTGTATTTTTCCTACTTACATATAAACTATACCAGCTAGAATATTAGTTAAACCATTGTGGGGATCAAGTTTTGTTAGAGAAAGTCAATATTTTGCATGGTATTTCACCACATCAAGTTGAATTGTATAATTATTTAACACTTAAAATTGAATTATATAATTATATTAGTGGTTCTTAACTTTTTGTTATTTTTTAGTATTTTTTATACCATTCACATATTCATTATTTTATTTTATGAATCCATCCTAATAAGCCCCCCTTGTCTTGCACATTTAAAAAAAAAATACCAATGCAGCTTCTACATGGTTAGCCTCATATGATATTTCATTAGTAGATGGGCATCACTTTCACAAAATTGACATGACTTTAGCGATATGAAATTGCGGTGCAAGAAATCATTCTCTAACCATGTTTGAAGGACAAACGTAGTGATTTCAACCCAAATCTAAAATTGTAGTATATGAACATGTTAGTTTTGTTATAAAGCACAGAAATCACATTCTACAATCCACAAATTCTCTTTGTTAACTCATAAAATCTTACATATATTTTAAATAAAATATCATTTCAAAATATTGAAATTCATGACCAATTTCCCTACAGCTTCACTATAATATTTATCTAAATAAAGTTTTTTTTTAATTATTTCAATTTCTTTTAACAAATGAAGTTATATCTATAACTATTAGACATGAATATACATCAAGCACAATTGTACATATCTCAATAACGCACAGTGTGAGTGTGAAGTTGATGCATACAACTATGATGCAATAAGAGGGTGAGAAAATGTTGAGAAATGGAGTAACTATTTTCGTCCAAATGCTTGATAATATTAAATGTTGGTAAACCATATTTTTATTTTTAGATGTTATAATGAACTTAATATTAAATGATATTTTCTATAATTTAAAGAAAAACAATCTTCATGATCATTAGTTAGCCTTTTATATGACAACAATTGATTGTTAGATTAAGAACAAATATTTGCTTTACAAGGTTAGTCGTTATAGTCTTTGATTTCTTTAATACTATGATGGAAACATATATTTTATTTAATAGTGTATGATTTCTTTAACATTGTTAGTTAGGTTGGGATAATTAGTTTTGAAAAGAAAACGAGGATAATTAGTTTTGAACCAATTGCTATGAGGTTGAGATTAGAAAAAACATAAGAGTATGTGGAAGGAAACTTTTCTAGAGGCAATGATAGAAAAGGAAATTTACCTTTGCTTAAGATAGATAGATTGCCTAATTATGAATGCTTTAGTTCATATTTTGGGCTCCTAGTGACAGAGCCATGTTTCCCATAGAGAAACCCCATTACCTAGCTTAAGGGTAAGCTATAAATTGAAGGTTATTTCATAGATAATTTTATTAATGAAATTAAACAAAGATAACTATTAGTTCACATCTATGCTACCAAATATCAATGATAATGGCTCTATCGGGTATTATAGCTAATTATGTTTCATGATGCATGCTTAATTCAATGGGCTTATCCTCACAACGTAATAAGGATATGTCAAGTATAGTTAAAATGCTTAATGAATTGAAATGCTATTATGACATGTTTACCATAAAGACGTTATGGATTTGTTTAATGGATATTGTCGTTAAGTAAATTTTAGCAATTATTTTATAAAGTTTAAAAAAATGTTAAAGGAAAAATTAAATAGATACATAAATGGAATTGAATTGAATAAGAATATCTAGTCTTATAATAGGCTCACAACTAACAAACAAAGTCAAGGAAAACACTTATTTCTTGAAGCTAAATCAGTAAATGCAAACCAACCTAAAGAAAACATTCCCTGATTTAAAAACAAAACCTCATTAAACAACAAACCAGCCCAGAAGTGTTTTTACAATTGTGGGAAGAAATAAGTGGTATTGAGTAAATTATATTACATTAAATTGACATTAAATATTAATGGTCTTTTAAAAATTTATGTTATCTAAGTTAACAACAATGTTTAATGATGTTTGATGCCATATAAAATTTCATGTGTTAAAATGTTATTTTTATTAAAGAGAAGGAATGGACGTGCTTGGACCAATGAATTTGTCCTTTAAAAGTTATAAAAAATAATTTAGTTGATTATTACCTCTAAGTTATGTCTTTATTACCATTATATATATATATATATATATATAATACTTAAAAATCATAAATATTGTAAATTTATATTTAAATAATGATTTTTTTACTTTAATTTTATATTTTCTACTTTGTTGTTTAAGTTTCTCCTGCACCAAATATTATATCTTATGCTGAGACAAAAATGTTTCCTCTTTTCATGCATTTAACCTTCCACGCCAACTTATCAAGATATCATTGCATGTTTTTGAAACCATTGCTAGTATAATTTACCTTCCACATCAACTTATCTGGAATAAATTTTTAAAGCAAACTAACTAATTTGTTTCTTTAGGTCCGATAGACCAAAGTTTGGTCCCAGTGGACATTAACCATCATCATCATCAAGATATCATTGCATCTTTTTGACGCCATTGCTAGTATAATTTAATGCGAGTTACATTCAAACAAGACAATCTTCTTGTTAAATCAAATTTATCTCTCATGAATAACCTCCCGAGTTGAGAAAACTAGGGTTTTGAGAGTCGTTTGTTGGCTTTCCTTACACCTCTGCAGGAGTGTTTAGTTGTGGCTCAGTTCGGTTTGCCTCTCCACAGATCCCTTGTACGGCGACAACAATCTTTTGAGGCAGGTTTGCCTTTGCTATTGGCGGATTTGTGGCGGTGGTGGATGGACTGTCTAGTGTCTGTATGTTGCGGCCAAGCCCTTGCCAAGTGTTGTTTGTTATGCTGCGGGTCTAGCTCCTAGATCGTTGCTGCTTGGTGCATGATCGTTCTTGCATCGAGGATTTCTCCAGGGCCTTGCTTGGACATTGACAGCGGCATATTTTTGGTCTTGTGGCTGTGGTCGGCCCTCGTGGGTGGGTTGTGCCCATGCTGTCGATGGCTCTTTTGGTGGTAGCTCCTGCAGGCTCATTTTAATGGATCTGGATTTGCCTCTTTAGGGCAATTTTCTGTTCTCTTTTGGTTGCGGGATATTGGGGTTTTCTCCATGTGTTTGCTTTTTTGTACAAGCCCCCAATGCTTCTTTGGCTGGGGTTTGGTTCTGGGTAGGTGCTCGAGATGTTGAACACTGTTTGTGGTTTGTTTCTTTAGCTGGATGCCTCTCCCTAGTTGTTTTGTGGGTATTGAGCACCGTTTTGAGGGTTTTGAACTCTGTATGTGGGTTTTGACTGGATATGATACATAGTATCATAAATGTGTATCTTGTTACCTTTGATTCTAATGAATATCAAGGAAGTGCTATTTTTCGTCTGGAAAAAAAAACAAATTATCTCTATGACTTCCACCAACCCATTAAGAATTATATTTTTAAAAATTTAATTTAATATAAGTTTAACCATTTAAGTGAATGATTTAATGCAATTTTGTTGTTTTAATGAATTATACTTCAGTTTTAGGAGATGCAAGCATTCAATTTTTATTGATGTACACTACAGGCCCCAAATTCTAATCTTGAGATTTTACTGTAATTCTGAATTTACATATTGCATTATTGAGAGAGGCATTTGTTTCTAGAATTTTTAGCAAATTTAGACTTTAAGTATTTGATATTTTTATTTTTTTTAAATGATGTGAGGTCGTGCCTATGGCTCATACGAAGTATGTCTAAATAATAAATAATACTAAGTATGTCTAAATAATAAATAATGGTATATCCATGTTCTGCAATGGATATTAACAAGTGGCGAGTACAAATAAATGTATGATACTCCATTAGTATTATTATATAAATAAACTCTTTTAAATTGAATATATAGAATTGTGTGAGTCTACTTCATGCATTTTGGGCTAACATAGTCAATATAATTCGACAAATATTCCAGAATGCTGAGAACACACAAAGGCTCACATATGGATTCCAATTAATGGACGCTCACCTGGTCCGGGACCCTTGAAATGTGTGGCCCTCTCATCTGCCTCTGGTGCTCTGTACTATTTCCTCTCACACTGAGCAAAATCAAGATCGGCTTGCCTTCTAATGGCAGAAACACAAACTTAATATCATCAACCAAATCATACCTTTAATCCACTGAATTACTTTCAACGTTGTAGAAAATCAATGTCATTGCAGAAAATGAAGAATATATTCAAAGATCCCTTCAACGCCTACGACGTAAAGATCCCTTCAAAAACCCAAAAAATATTTTTAAAATGTAAATGTGTTTTAAAGTTCTTTCAACCTTTCATGGGCAAAGAAGAAAAAGCAAAAATTAAAGACTTTCCTTTATGATGTTGATGATTAAGTCTTTTATGTGTATGTCTTTACACATCTATATCACATTTATATTAATAATAATTATAAAATTTAACGTTAAAGCTATTATAAAAACGTAGCAAATTATTCTAACACATCTATATTACATTTATATTAATAATAATTATAAAATTTAAAGTTATAGTTATTAAAAAAACGTAACAAATTATTTAAATATTTTAAAACCGTTTTTAAATTTTAAAAACTTATAAACTTTGAGATCCATGACAACCATAGCTTTTATTTCAAAAAAATGTATTTACATCCTCAAACCCTCATCGAAAAATGTATTTACATCGTCAAACCCTCATCTTTAGATAATACTCAAAAAAACAATTGGCAAAAAATGTATTTACATACTCAAACCCTAATCTTTAGATAATACTCGAATTTTTTTTGGAAAGCTAGCTACTTTATTATGTTCCCGACAGGGAATATATATGAATCGGTTAGGTCCATTAATGGGAGATACATATTTAAATTTTTTAGTTTTCAAATGTTTTTAATGTAGTTTCATTGATTTTTATTTTTTGAATTATTTAAAAATTGATTTAACTTAATTTTTATTGGTCCTTTGCAGGTGACGTTAGCTTGGGTCTCTGTGCCCCAAGACTCGACGGCGTGATAACGTAAGCAATGGCATTGAAAAATGAAAAGTTTGAGGTAGAATTACATGAGCCAGATACCTTTAAGCTGTAATTTTGCTCGGTGTTATTGTTGTTGGTAATCGGGTGTGGCGTTACTCGTACAACATGCAGATTAACTGACATCAACCCTACTGTGGCGTTACGCATACAGCATGCAGCTGAACTCACTTCCACCTGTCGTCCAATCCACTTGTTAGAGGGGTGGACCGCTCTCCAGCAGCAGTGTTGTCCCGATGTCTTCATATCGTCGTATCTCATATGGCAGCTGGCCAAAAACTTCTGCACTCACTCACTTTGAAAACCATGCAGCAACCAGCGCGTTACACTTGAGCTCCTGCATGCACCGAAGGTGCGTGCGTTACAGTTCTTTTCTGCTCTAAAATGGGGTTACTCTTCAACTTCTGACTAACCGATTTCTTTCAACTAGTCTTAGCTTAAGCTTATGCCACTACTTTCATTAAAAAAATGAGGAAGTTGAGACTAGTTTCTTTAGTTTATTTCGTAGCTGTGTTTGGAACTTCATGTGTAATGCTATGCTCTAAAGCTGTTGTTGCTCCAGATGTCTTGATTGGAAAACACAAATTAGCAATACAGAAGACAAAGTGGAAGAAAGCCACTAGTACATGGTATGGCAATCCACATGGAGATGGAAACGATGGTGAGGGCAAACATAGTAATTTTTTTAAACTTATTTTTATATGTAATATGACTGTTGTCCTTTGGAAATTCAAGATATATGGACGTTTGATTGAAAAAAAATGGTATTTATTTTTTGCTTTGTAATTACAGGCGGTGCATGCGGATATGGCAGCCAAGTGAAACTGAAAACTTTTCGATCAAAAGTATCAACAGGGAGTGCAGATCTGTTCAAAGGAGGAGGAGGCTGTGGAACTTGCTATCAGGTATATTAAAATGAATAATAGAATATCCCCATCTTGACCTTGGTGAAAACAATAACAAAATTTGCATTAGCCAAGGATTAGATTCTAAAATTTGTTTGTCTGTATATGTAGGTAAAATGCACTGACAATCTTTTGTGTTCAGCAAAGCCAGTGACTGTGGTGATTACTGACGAATGCCTTGGTGGTCCATAGTCTAATGGAGAAACACACTTTGATCTCAGTGGTACTTCCTTTGGCCATATGGCATCTGATCCTAATAGAGCTTCGCAGATGCGTAATGCTGGAGTTGTCTCTCTTTTGTTCAGACGGTATTTATTATTTATTATCTTTTTACATTCTATTTATCCTAATATTATATGGAATTAACGTTGATTTGAATCAGGATGAATGGAAAAGTTAAAACTAATTATGGCAAGAAATCATTCAAATGAAAATTGAGTGAGCTCAATGTTTGAGATTTGATTTGAATCAGAATAATAACAAATTCTGTTGCAGTCTGTTGCCACCTACATCCCAGCAACGCTGTGTATAAAGTAAGGGAAGATTGGAAAGATATAAAATAAACTGCTGGTTATTCATACATCAACCACCCCCACCAATGAAATCAATCTGTGCTGGACAATACACATACACTTGTGTGAGAGTATGTCTGAGAGACATTTTGATGCGCAAGTCTGAGATTTGACGCAAAATTTTAACTCACGAAGGTCACACAAAACGTACGAAGTATCATTTATTTCCCACGAATACTAAGATATAAACGAATAATTATATCGACTTTACAATTTATTTTGTTGCTGCTACATATAAACGGAATCCCAGTGAAGCAATTTGGCTTCTCTTTCTCTCATGTTTAACAGCATCCAATGTGATATCCGATGGTAGTTGTGTAATAGGTAGTTGGATCTCATGCTGATGTTTAGCTACTGTACAACAAGCTAGTTATAAGTGGAGTTCCAGGTTCTAATGTAAATTACATGTACAAAAAGAAGAAAAATAATGAGTCTGGAACACTCAGAACCATGATATATTTGGGTGGGTGGAAACAGAAATTTGAAATATAATTATATTTGGGTGGATCCAAGCTGAAATCTAATTAACCCGGACTTAACTATTTTACCGAAAATTTTAATTGAGTGTAATAGTTAAAAATATATGTTATCTCTTTGAATTTTAATTAGGTTTAAACGTTATCTCTTTGGAATTCA
>LPNX010921318.1:317052-340153 GCA_001517045.1 Pseudotsuga menziesii
AGTAAAGTTGGCCCTTTGACAAGGTTAAAAGACTACCCTGAAATAAAGACCCACCTGAGTAGACTTTATTAAGTGGAGATTTGATCTACACCAATGCACCCGTAAGCTTTATGTTTTAGGTAATCTCCGGTCATGGATCGACTCAGATATCCTGTCTTCCAGGTTGGAAGACTAGGTAAAAGTGCACTAATTACTATTATATAATGCATGCTTTACTCTCGGAGCTGGTTTCTCATCGAGTCTATGGTGTATAAGACCTCCTCTTCGTCGTTATATACGTAATATGATATATAATGCTGGGATTGGGGATCAGTGGAATCAACCTCCATCCACTTATAAGTAATAAAAAAATTTACAAATGGCCTCCACTTAATATTAATATATATTTATATATATAAAGTTTACTTCTGGATGTATCAGATACATTCATGTTTCTTAAACTATGAATATAAGATGATTATAGTACAAGGCATCGTTTTATTAATCACTTGTTATTGTTATGTTCCACAGAGCACCTTGCGAGTATTCAGGACAAAAGATTCACTTCCAAATTAACGAAGGCTCCAATCCTTATTGGTTCACATTCTTTGTTGAATATGAGGATGGAAATGGCGATCTTGGAGCAGTCTCTCTAAAGCAAGTACGTAGATCAGCATGTCACCTGTGTTCCTAAATTTTGGGGTGTCTTAATGTATTAATTCGCATGCAGTGGATTATAGTTTATGTTATTATGTGCAGGAAAACTCTAATTTATGGCAAGCAATGCGGAGAAATTCAGGTGCAGATTGGTATATCAGTGACAGCCAGCCTTCACAGGCTCCGTTCTCTATTCGTTTGACTACTCTCTCTACTAGGAAAACACTCACAGCAGTTAATGTCATTCTCCAGAATTGGAAACCTGGTGCTACCTACAGATCAATTGTAAACTTTGACTAACTATATCGGATGACCTATTATCTGCACCTTTCATACCAGGGAAAAATTCTGGAGCTTTCATAGAACCGGTCATGTTGCAAAATGAAAGGACGAAATAATATGTATTAGTACATAAACCACATTAGTTAAATGATGTCTTTTCAAAAGAAACCAGTAGTTATATGGTAGTTTAGAAAGAAACAGTGGTATAGAAGAAAAAAAATATTAGTTTATAAAACCACTGGTATATATGACAAAAGCTATCAATATATTTTCAATGTGAAACAGATCACATTGTCTGCAAATGATCTCTGATACTCTGATACTATGTAAATGTTATTTTCAATTTGTTCTCCTGAGTTAATAGCTCATGGCAAGGATACTATGTAAATGTTATTTTCAATTTGTTCTCCTGAGTTAATAGCTCATGGCAAGGATCAATATGTGAATGAATAAATTAAATATGTGAATGAATAAATTCAACACCTAGATATTGTCTCTAAAATTTCATTGATGGATGTTGACAACTACTATACTGTAATGTTTCCATTTCGAATTTTTGATACGTTATGTTGAAAATGCCTACTAAGCCACAATGAATGTCCACAATAACATCCCAAGTAACAACTAATAGAATGTCTAAATAACATCCGAAATAAAAACTAATAAAATGCCCCAAAAAGCATCCACGTTAATGTCTTAATATGAACTTTTACTCTTCGTCACTCTTGCATCCCATCAAATGTCCTAAACCTATCAAATTAATGCCCCTACTTGCATCCAACCTTATGTTCAATTCGGGTGTTCATAATTGCATCGGGTGTTCATAATTGCATCAACTTTATGTCCAATTTGGGACTACACTAAGTTGTTATCCCTAAAGCGACTCACTAAGCTCAATTTGCCCTAAAGTGACTCACTAAGTTCAATTTGTTAGACTAAGATGCATTGTTTTCTGCCGACCACCTTTTTTTTTTCAATATGTATTTATAAGTGTAATTATAATGTTAGTTTGTATCAATAATATTTTTTCCTCGTAAATAGGAGCGAAATTTATATTCATTTATGAATCACCTTTTACATTGGTTTTATGTTTTGTAAACAGCCAAAAAGTTAGATATATGTTTGAAAAAAACACTATTATCTTTTGCATTAAAACAACTGAAGGCTTGTATGTAAAGACCAATATACAAGATTAATCAGCTTGGAAACTTTACATAAAAGCTACATAAAATTAATCAGCTTGGTTTGCCTTGCCTCACAAGCTCACAGGGAGCAACAATTTTTTTGGCGAAGGTAAAAACATCATGGTCGTCTAAGTTCTGAAGCTTCTGTATATCACCTAATACAGACCTCACATGTCTTACTGCCTCAATAACATTACCAGTATCAGCTTCTCCTTAAGTCCTATTTATTGCAACTCCTTCGGCCATCCTTCTCACCACCTCACCAAGGTTCCGAAATCTACAGACAAACGGTATACGGAAGTTATGTTTGTTGATATGGTGCATGTCATTTGCAACAGTGAGCAATTCATTCTCATCAATGTAATCAATACCAATTGCTTCAATAATTTGGGCTTCAACAAAATGACCTATTCTTGCCTTGGCCATGACAGGGATGGTCACAACAGGCTTAATTTCTTTGATGAGCCCACGATCACTCATCCAAGACACTCCCCCCTTATCAGCTCTCAAACCTATTTACATTGTTAAATTTTAAATAAAACCTAAACAAAAATTATATATGTAAAACAAACTATTTTTGTTTATTTGTTGTTGATCATGGAAAGATTCGATACAGGTTTGGATGCTAAGCTTTATGAAGCTTTGAAGTTAACCTGAAACAACATGTGACAATGTCAGACAACATGTGACAATGTCGGGAACATTGCCACCACGTGGCTCTTGTATTAATTCACAAAAAGTTGGACTATCCCAATGGAAACTCGACCAACTAAAAATAAAAAAACAAGAGTTTATCATACATAATAAGTTTAGATATGTTGTAAGACGTTACTATATCCTTTCTCGTATCAGTGATCCATACATATTTCAAAATCAAATTATTTCTAGTGTTATTCTTAACAATAAAGGATTTGAAAGAAAATATCATGTAAAAAGTAATAAAGCTAATCATCATAAAAAAAATTCATTAAAGGAGCTTTTGAGCCAAAACCCCATTAGGGTTTTTTTCACAAATCAAACTTTGCAAACTATTTTAGTAATCACATCTAGTCTGGTAGCCTATGTTTTCAATTGATCTTGATTGTCATCCAATTGAAGCAAGATTTCACTATTCACATGTTGTTTTCCCAGCATGGCCTTTTCCATCAAGGTATTCATGTGTCAACAAAGGGTAATGGTCTTGAGGTATTTTATGTCAAGGTTGCCAGTAGTACTTGTGTCTATATTCTAGTTCCCCATATTCCTCTCGACCTCCTCCTTGTGCACAAACTCCCTTTCCATCATCACTTCTTCCTCTTCTTGCGCTATATATTCTTGAATATGTTGAGGGATTTAAGATTAGTAGGATATTGCAGCTTCCATGGATTCTTTCAAGACCCTTGCACATGCAATTATGTGGTTACTATGATATTCTTTTCTTCCATTACCATCCTTTTCCATATTATCTCAAGAGGTAGGAGGAGGGAAAACAACAAACCTATCAGGAAGTGGGAGGAAACACAAGTGAAGGGGATCCCATTTCAAATTCCAGAGGACTGGGAGAGACCAAGAATAAGAAGGAAAGACAACAAAAACCAAAAAGAAAATAGAAAAATCCTGAGCCGATGGAGGAACAACAAAAACCTTACCCAAACCACAAATTGATTGAGAAATTAGAGGAAATAGGTTGCTAGTTGTTAGCACAATAAAGTAACAATGGTGCAAATAAAAATCAAAGTCTCATCCTTGGGAATCATATGAGCCTCTATTAACCACAGCGAAGGAATTATGACATTGAATGGGATCGTGCTCATTTATGTCTCATCAAACCAGCTCCCTTCAAGCCTCATTATTACGGGATTAAATGTTTGCATGCTTGCCTGTGTTACCTTCACCACCACCTGATACCATAGGTGGCATGACATGTTATTCCCGACTCTCGAGTACCCTCACGTCTTCTCTCTAGGGTTAACACCTCATTTGGGTTAAGGTAGTCTTTCATAGCTAGGTTGGAGCATCTCATGACTACCTTTGTAGGTAATTTTGGGTTCCAGACTTAATGGGTACAATTCAATCCTTCACTAGACAATATGTTTACAACATTATTAGCTTCTCATTGGACGTGGAAATGGATTAGACTTGGAATAGAGAAGGGAGTTCACTAATTGGTCTATCCCTTTTTCCAATTGCTAGTTTTAAGAGAGTTTGCTATTTGAGACACCATGTTGAAGTTTTGCTTGGTTTTAGATAATAAGTTGGGAGCCACCTTTCACAATGATACTATGAAAGCCTTGTTTGGCAGTAACTCAAATCCCATATTCAAGGGCAAAGAACTCAAATGCATTGTTACTTTCAATTCCCAATGATCAAGCATAAATACAGTTAATATTCCCCCTATAATTACAAATTCCTAATCACACCCCCACATCTAGTAGGACCTATATTTTCTTTTGAGGCTCCATCAAAATTAAGTTTTTTGAATCCTATGGGAGGGTAAGACTAAGTGATTGGCCCTTAGAAGCCATAGATGAATATAATTGACAATATGATAAAAAGGATTTAGATCCCAATTCTTTAATATGATTATTTCATTGTCTTGATGTTCCCAATCCATATCTAACCATTGGATAGTTTGCAAAGTTTCCAAGATGTCATACTTCGTTATCTATCCTTGTGTTGATATCCTTCTAGGTTTCCCATAAGAGTAATCCTCGAATAAATTGCATATTTGATTCAGGATTAGGTTAGGAAAGTCACTTGTCCTCTAATTTGTGATTGTGGACTTCAAATTTCATCTATATTTGTTTGTTTTGCTTGAAGAAAGAACCAATTATATCCCAAAGGGTTTCAACAAAGGTGCATTGATTTATTAATTGCTCCATTGTTTCCTCAGCCTCTCTACAAAGATAACAAATAGAGGAGCCTTCAAATACTTGGTAGAGGATTCGATCCCAAGTTAGACTTTTTCTTTAGGAAATCAGGTAAGGGAAGATGGAGAACTTCTACCATAGACCTTGTTTCCAAAAAAATCCCAGACTTTATCATGAGTCATCTTATTGTGTCCTACTAAGAGGGAATATGCTTCTCATAAGTTGAAGCAACCCCCTACTTTGTATCCCCAAACTTAGCTTATCTCCGCATTTTTTTTATTTGTATTTTCCTATCATGGAGCTCATACCAAAACTTCTCATTGCTCAATGGGGTGTTTTCCCCCTGCCAATTCTCTTTTGGAAATCAAGCTCGCCATTGAGAGTTCTATTGGGTGAGTCCCAATAATGGTATACCTGGGTTCTATTTTTTGCAATGAGGTGATTTTTGATTGCTTTGGATTCAAGTTGGTTTCCTAATTTGGGGAAGTTTTCCCAAGCATCTTCACAGAAGAGCATTCACTAACTATTCCCACTTTCTCAAATGTTATGATCTTGGATTAAGGCTCAATTTTGCTACACCGAGTTCCAAATGAGGGATCCATTTATGTTTCCAACCATTCTTATTAGGTTACAATCCTCCACTTCTGAAGCATAATTTTCCTTCCATAATTGGCTATAGATGCCCTCCTTGCAATTGAGCCATCTTCACGAAGTTTTGGCCCCTAGCATTAATATCTCTATTTAAATTTCTATGGACCCTAACCCTCCCAGTGACTTTGGAAGGAAAAAATTTGATCCAGGAGGATATTGGTGGCCACCCACCTATTCCAGTTAGACCCCCACCACTGTTTCTTTTAGTTTTTCAGTTTCTCTAATTGTAGCACAATTTACAATTTTTGGCAGTTTTCGGGTCCTAAACTTCTGGAGCCATTTTGAGGCCCTAAACAACTTTTTTTCGGCATCGAATGGTCAGGAAAATATGAGTCCATTCTAGACTTGATAGTTGATGCTTATGGATGTATTCCTTGAAGAGATCTTTCTAACGATGTATCATGTGCGTCAAACAGAGGTAGTATGCCAAAGTTACGACCCCAGGAAATTGATGTACTAAGTTACCCAACGGAGCCCACATTCTGGCGTTTCACCTCCTAGGGTTAGGTTTTTGGATGTGTAGGGTTTCCATTGTTTCTTAGTAATATATAGGCCTTCAAGCCTCATTGTAACACAAAGTTCAGAGGCATGTAGCGGCACCACATCTCTTCTCAGAGATAAGCTACCAACACTCTAGCTAGTTTATTTCCATTCTATATGTAAGTAAGTTTCAGTTCTTTGATTAATGAAATGAAGTGTTATTTCTGCTGCATATTCATTTCTATGGTTATTTGTGTATTCTATTGCATTCCTACATAAATCCGGATCAGTGGTATCAAAGCAATTTGTTCTTTCTCGATCCATCTTTGCATGTCCCCAACGAGGGCGGGGTATAAAGAGTTAGGGCTCGATCTGGTTGAACCTTTGCAAGATCAGCCTCGCAAATCTCGACGGCCTCCCATGGGGGACAAAAAGAAAGACGAGGGTGCAGAAGATCCTATCAAAATGTTGCTCGAGGAGGCCCTTGAAAAACAAAGGAACGCGATCATGAATAACTTCACCCAGATCCTTCAACGACTTCCCACTAGTGGCGCATCTGCATCTAGCAGCCACTCTGGAGGCACAATCCGTTTTAAGGTACAAGTAAACTTCGACATTCCCATATTTGATGGTAGTATATATGTAAACGTCGTAGATATATGGTTGAATCTATTAGAAGGATATTTCTCGGTTCAATACTTTTTCGACTGGGAAAAGATTACTTTTTCACTACTCAAAGCCGCTCCCCATGTCAAGGACTGGTGGGAAACCTACTGTGAGAGAAAGGACAAGGATAGACCCTCTCTGTTCTCAACTGTACCCACTTGGAATTCATTCTGAGATGCCATAAAGGGACAATATTATCTCGTGTGGAGCTATGAGGACAAGTACATACAATGGACTATGCTGCGACAGCAAAGAGATCAAGATGTGCATGAGATGACGAATATGTTCCACACCCTGAGCACCAAGTTGGGTATCAAAGATTCAGATAAACATCTAGTGCTGAAGTACCGTAGTTTTCTGTACAGATACATTCAAGAGGAAATGGAGTTCCTCGACATCTTCTTGCTTGGTACGGCATACCTGTATGCTACCAAAATTGAGCAAAAAATCAAACAGAAAAAGCGAGACTTTGGATCTAGAATCAGAAGCAAGTGAAATGTGCCCCCAAACCGCAGAACCAAGGACACAGCCAAGGCATGGTGACTCAAGACAACTTGCCAAATCCACAAGCAAAGAAAAACATTGTGAAGCCGAAGAAGGAAGCAGGAGAGTGGTGCGAGTTCCATAAGAGCCCCACTCACAACACCAGTGAGTGTCAGGCCAAGCAGTCACTAATGGCCGAGATAAAGGCTTATAAATTAGATGCATACTCTAACACTGAATCAGAACCCGAGAAGGAGAATGACAGAGGGAAGAAGATTATTGATGCAGAGCCCAATGCCACCATTGCCACCACGAAGATCCAAAAGGAAGAACCAGAAGATTCAGAGGAGGAGGAGCATCTTTTCCACTCCCATATGTGGGTAAAGGGTTCCCCGCTACATTTCATTGTCGACAGTGGGAGTCAAAAGAACCTCATTTCAGCAGAGGTCGTGAAGTGGTTGGGCTTTTCGACCACAAAACACCTGCAGCTGTACACCATCGGGTGGCTTCACCAAGGAAGGGATCTCCGCGTCAGCCAGCAGTGTCACTTTCCCTACATCATCAAGCCCCTCACCAATGATGTATTATGTGATATTGCTCCTCTTGATGTTTGTGATGTATTATTGGGTCAACCATACTTATAGAAGCAACATGATATGTATGAGTCTCAGCCTTGCGTTGTTATTATTACGTTGGGAAATAAGTTATACAGGATACCAGAGGTACCAGCACCTGCCGTTATCTCTTTGGTTACTACAAAACAATGCAGTAAGCTCATTTTCAAAACCGAGAAATTTGTTTTCTTGGTGATCTGCCCTCAGGGAAAGAAGAAGATCGTGGCCACGACCTCTAGATAGGGCCCATCTGCACTACAAAAACAAATGGACAAGTTCGTGGAGGAGTACCAAGACATATTCACCTCACCCATAGGGGTTCCTCTGCACTTCCAGTTAATGCACCCCATCGATCTGACCCGAGGTGCGCCACTGCCCAATGGACCGATATCGATGCAGTATTCTGGAGAATGATGAAATCAAGAGGCAAATTCAAGAGCTGTTGCAGAAGGGTCACATTCGGCCAAGTTCATCGCCCCGTGGGAGCTCGATCGTGTTGGTACAGAAGAAGGATGGGATTTGGAGACTCTGTATTGACTATCAGGTGCTGAACAAGATCACTGTCTGGAATAGGTACCCGATCCCACAGATTGATGACCTCCTGGACCAGCTTAAAGGGGCGAAATATTTTAGCAATATTGACTTAAAGTCCGGGTATCACCAGGTACTGATTGAACCGACCGATGTGTGGAAGATTTCCTTCAAAGCAAAGGAGGGCCTTTTCGAATGGTTGGTCATACCTCTCGGGCTGACGAATGCTCCTGCAACCTTCATGAGACTAATGGACGACATCTTGCGGCCATTCACCAACTCATTTGTATTATTGTACTTCAATGACATCCTGATATTCAGCCAGACTTGGGAAGAGCACCTCCACCACATCTGACAGGTCCTCCAAACGCTGTGGCAACACAAGTTGTGTGCCAATTTGGACAAGTGCACTTTTTGTATGACCCAGGTTCAATATCTGGGATACATTATTGATGATTGTGGGGTACATGTGGATCCAACTAAGATCCAAGTCATTCACGATTGGCCAGCCCCAACTACTCTAACAAAGCTTCGTAGCTTTCTGATTCTTGCTAATTTCTACCGCAGGTTCGTGTTGGGATTCTCTCATATCACTTGGCCCTTGAGTCAACTCACCAAGGGAGGAGCAAAAGCAAAATTCTTCTGGTCAGAAACTCAACAGAAAGCGTTTGCAAAATTGAAACATCGCCTCTGTTGTGCCCTAGTGCTCACATTACCAGACTTGTAACAACCATTTGAGATCAATACAGACACCTCTGACTATGCTATTGGGGTAGTCATTACTCAACAAGGGCATCCAATGGCATATCACAGTGAGACACTGTTCGATACAGTTCACAAATATCCCACTTATGACAAAGAGATGTATTCCATTGTACAAGCTTGCCAACAATGGAAGCATTACATTTTGGGGAAGGAAACAATCATCCACACAGACCATCGACCCCTGCAGTTCATACAGACACAAGGGAAGTTACAGAATGGTTGCCATCAGAAGTGGTCCACATATCTACAACAGTTTCATTTGAATATCAAGTACAAGAAGGGAAGCACCAATAATGTTGCAGACTACCTCAGCCGACCACCGATCGTGGCGATAACCACAGTGCTCAACTCTTGTAAGCACGAGACCTTTGATTGGCTGCTTCTCTACAAGAGTGATCCAGAATTCAGCCACACATACAGGACACTCTTAGAGGGAAACCAAGTTCCAAATTTTCACCTCCAGGATGCACTACTATGTCACATGGGACACCTTTGTGTTCCTTCAAGCGAGCGTGCCAAGATGATTTGGGAATTCACTGGGCATTTCGGGATCGAGAAAATAGTGGCAGTACTGCAGAAGTATTTTTATTGGCCGAACCTTCGATGGGACGTTGGGAAGTACATCCGATCTTGCACTGCCTGCGCCATTTCCAAACTGTCCATCAAGAAGCAAGGCCTCTATACTCTGTTTCTTACCGCTAGTCAACCTTGGGAATCCATCTCCATGGATTACATGTCGAGCCTTCCTTCTACTAAGTACAACAACGACTGTGTGTTCGTGGTCGTCAACAGATTCTCAAATATGGCCATAATGGAGGCCTGCAAGAAGAATATCATAGCAGAATCACTGCTAAACTCTTCTTTGAACGAGTGTGAGTACACTTTGGGATCCCATAGTCTGTAATCTTAGATCGGGATAGCAGATTCCTTAGTACATTTTGGTCTAGCCTATGGTCAATGCTAGACACCAAGCTCACAAAGTCCACAGCTTTCCACCACCAAACTGATGGCCAGACACAGGTCGTCAACCGGATGATCATACACATTTTGTGCATGTACAACTCAAATCATCCACGCACATGGGATGAGAGCCTCCCCTATGTACAACATAGCTATAACCGAGCCCTCCACAGCTCAATCGACCACAACCCCTTTCAGGTGGGCTTGGGATTCTAGCCACTATGTTCCATTGACGTAGCCATGCCATTTACCTACTCAGGCTGATTCAGCTCATGTCTAGTCTGAAGTTTCGAAGGAGAACAGCTTCATTGAGTGCATTCAACACATTTACTAGCAATTTCATGACATATTGGACAGATCCAATGCCAAGTACAAGCAACGGTATGATCAGCATCAGGTGCAACACAACTTCCAGGTGGGTGAAAAAGTGTGGCTACATTTGCAGAAGGAGCGCCTCGCTGGACCCCATTGCAACCTTCGCCCGCTCCGATATGGGCCATACACCATCACCAAGGCTATCGGGGACAATGCCTTCGATCTCAGTATTCTACCATTTCTTGGTCTGCACCCAGTGTTCAATGTGGACCGCCTTCAGCCCTACTTTCCACCTCTACTAGACACATCAGACGTGGCAAAACAACTTACACTAACAGAGTTAAACCCTGATTGCATGGAACAAGCCACAACTGATTGGATTATGGACACACATATCAAGAACACCCGCCAACAGAAGATCCAGCTATATCGAGTTGTCAAAGTATGTTAACTCCTTCACCAGAGACCAAGTTCAACAGAAGTTTCCTCATCTCATGGAGGAACTCAACGCAATGGGGACCATTGCTTCCTAAGGGGGGAGGAATTATTCAGGAGGATATTGGTGGCCACCCACCTATTCCACTTGGACCCCCACCATTGTTTCTTTCAGTTTTCTAGTTTCTTTAATTGTAGCACAATTTACTATTTTTGGCAGTTTTCGAGTCCTAAACTTTCGAAGCCGTTTTGAGGCCCTAAATGACGTTTTTTTGGCATCGAATGGTCAGGAAAATATGAGTTTGTTTCAAACTTGATATTTTCCATTTATGGATGTAGTCCTTGAAGAGAAATTTCTAACGATGTATCATGCGCATCAAACGGAGGTAGTATGCCAAAGTTACGACCCCAGGAAATTGATGTACCAAGTTACCCAATGGGGCCCACATTCTGGCGTTTCACCTCCTAGGGTTAGGTTTTCGGATGTGTAGGGTTTCCACTATTTTTCAATAATATATAGGCCTTCAAGCCTCATTGTAACATAGAGTTCAGAGGCATGTAACAGCTACATCTCTTCTCAGAGATAAGCTACCATCACTCTAGCTAATTTATTTCCATTCTATATGTAAGCAAGTTTTAGTTCTTTGATTAATGAAATGAAGTGTTATTTCCGCTGCATATTTGTTTCTATGGTTATTTGTGTATTCTGTTGCGTTCCTGCATAAATCCGAATCAACTTTCTCCTATGCAACAATAACTTATTTGCGCTTAGATTTTATGCCACTCCATAAGAAGGTTCTATGGAGATTATGCTTTGTTTGAGGACAACATTGGGAGATGTGAAGATAGAGAAGAGGTAGAGTGGCATAGATTGTAGAATAAATTTGAGAAGATTCAAGTAGCTAGCTAAATTAAGGGTTTAGAATGTCCAACTTGAGAGAGTTTTCTTGATTTTATATGGAATCTATTCCCATGATATGTTGTGGGAGGATTTAGCAATTAAGGGTGCTCCTAAGTATTTGTAAATAAAAAAGCTCCTCTTAATACCCAGAATTCTAGAAATGGTAATTTCGAAGGTAGGAGAAGTTTTGAAGAAGAAAAGTTGGGAATTACCAACCTTAATCAAAGTAGCATAGGATTCCATAAATAAATGGATACTTTTATTTTTGGATTTGTCTTCCTTGAGAGAGGGGACTCCCATGACATTAATGTCATTGTTGGGCCAGGAAAAGTGCATAAGGAAGAATCTGTCATGCAAACGCAAGAGGAAAAGAGGGTGCGCGATGGGAGAAAACTAGGTAAAGGAAGAAGCGCGAACGCAGAGAAGAGGAAGTTGTGACAAGGATAGCTCCGACGGGGAAGGTAGATCCGAGTCGATGGAAGAGGTAGGTAGAAGAGTTAAAGCAAAGCAGGTGAAATTCAAGGAAGATAGTAGAAGGATGCTGAGTAGTACTGAGTCAACCCTGCGCGGTCTTGTTAATGTTATAAATAGAAGGAACCCACTCTGTATAAGGGTTAGATCTGATTAGACTTCATTATATTTTGTTCGTGTCAATTAGATTCAGTTAGAAGGGTAGAAGTGTTGTTGACTCAAAAGAGGAGTCCAGTAGAAGTAGAAGGATGTTGAGCCGCAAATCTGTAGCTGAGTACGCAGAATGTTAGTAGAAGTGATCTGCAGCTAAGTGCATAGATAGTAAAGTAGAAGAGTCAATCTAGGATGTGTGCGGATCAGTAGGAGTAGATAGAAGCAATACACCAGAGAGCATGAGAGCAAGAATATTGAGTCAAATAGACATATCTTAAGAACAGTCCACAAGTCGTAGACTGCAAGGTGCTATAAACATTTCTCATGCCAGATGAAGAGCACCTTGGTAGTTTTCCCCAGATGGATTTCCATGTTATTTCTTGTGTTGAATGATTGAATGCTTATTTAAATGTTGAGTATTTTCTTATCTTGCGTATTTTATGGTTATTGTTGAATGTATGTCACAATATTACCAATTAGTGAATGAATGAATGTTAAGGCATTGTTGACATGTTATGTATGATTTCCTGGTTAAATTGTTAAGTTATAATATAATTCACACACTGTTCATAATAAGCAAGGAATTAGCTACGCCGCATAGTTGCGTTAATTTTTAAGTGGATAAGGACAAGGTTGTGTCGCGTGTCGGTTGTGGCACATAGTTGCACCTCTGTCGCATAGTAATAGACTCCATCCTCCTATATCTGTCGAGTGCCTTGGACGCGCGCCAAGGGACTATAATCCCTCGCCAACTGCGAAAACATGGTTCTGGTAGTTACACATTAAGATATCTCGGGTGAGATTGCACCTGCCTCACTGGTGTTGCTGATTGAGCTTGCTCTGTTGGGACGATGTATTTTGGTGTGTTGTTGTTGAACCTTGGGTCGCGTAAGTAAGGAAATAGAGGCCAACAAATGGTTTTGTTGTCATGACCCATAATCATTTAAGTTGAGGGAGATGTTCTGGCATACGGCAAAGAAGGAAATAGAGGACTGGATGTAGTCTAAGACGCTATCCTTTGCACAAGAAGAGATCACAGGATCATGGTTGAGCGCAGAAAACTGGGTGGACGAGTACATATATTCTGACATTCACGAGATCTTCTTTGCAGAGTTTCTCATTGTGCTGCATGAGTGGTTGTCAATATTGGCAACTTGGAAGACAAATTTAAGAGAAGAGAAGCGGTTGAATGGAATGATCAGTTGGTTCACGAGATAACCAGTGTAAGTAACACCATCTCTAGAGCTCTTGACTTTTGGGTTGACAGTATTTTGCAAGGGTATATGATTGAGTTTGCAGTAGAGACTATAACCTCATATAGTGAGGCTGAAAGAAATATTTTCCAAGGAACCCAAATAAGATATTTGTTATCTATTAGTACATGGATCAAGATGCTCGTTTATGAGAAGGGAGTTATGCAGTTAAGTAGTTAAGTCGCGCACCTAGGAAGAAGGCTATGTCGTAGATGATCTATCTAGAAAATGGGACAGGATGAGCTGAGATGTTCCTAGAAAGTACATAGCATGAACTAGAAGCTGGAGTCCTAAGGAGTGGAAGGAGATTCAGATCGGGGAAAAGAATAAAGACAGAGGAAGGTCGACGATATCCTAGTCTATTCGAGGAAAGTGAGCATGAACTTCAGTCGCAGCTGGACGAAGGGTCTTGTGACGAAGAGGATAACTATAGGCTAATTTTAGAAGGGACAGAGGAGTTCGAAGATCCTATGGAGACACCAAGATCAGAGTGCGACTACATCACACTTGGAGTATCACCAGAGTTAAGGTCTAGAGCCTCATCTCCTAAAAGAGTTGTCAATACTAATAGTGCTAGTATTGCGACTAGCGCACAGGAGGGTGCACCTCCACGAAATTCATTAAATAACCTCGACGCCAACTCAATTGCTGGGCAATATATTAGACTACCCACATTCAATGGAAATGAAACAAAGGATCCAGAGTGGCATTGGTTCCTCTGTGAAGTTGTTTGGATGGTTCTCCTAGTTCACAAAGCGGACCTTAGGAAAGAACAGATGATCATGAATCTGAGGGGTCGTGTGCTGGATTGGTTTATGAAGTTTTGTGTAGTACCACCAGGATTACCACAGAAGACCCTTGAAGAAATTCGGCTCACAATTATTTATGAGTTCAGAAATCCTAAATGTAAGTCGCAGTGTATCACTGAGATCAAAGAGATAAAACAATCATTAGCAGATTCCATATGGGACTTTGACCAGCAGTTTAAAATTTTGATGGAAAAAGTAAGTTTCTAGATGTCGGATGTGCAACATAAAGAGTGGTTTATTTCTGCATTGTTACCACACATTCTAGGCCCATTGATGGAACAAATGATCGAGTCACAGATAGAAGTTCTAGAATTGGCAATGAAGTTGGATGCTTCTCCAATCAGCGATGGTGCCACAGGAATGGTGCAGATTCAGTCATAGCTGGATAATATGATGATACACCTCCAGGACATCAAGAAGGGAAAGGAAGCACAAGAAGACTTATGGTGTACAAAATGTAGAACAGATGGGCACACACAGGATAATTGTCCGACTTACATGAACTATATCGCATCGAGTGTGCCAAAATCGTTGAGTACCCATGGACTACCTTGGTGCCGCATATGCCATTCTAGAGGACATCATGACAAGGAGTGTCTATACTTGCAAAAATTTGTAAGTACCCCAACAATCATTTTCTGTAAATTTTGTAAGTCAGTAGGCCACAAAGAGAAGGATTGCAAAGCATACCAGCTCTTGAAGGAAAAGATGGTCAACACCTACTTGATGAAGAATGATGGGAAACCTCAAGTTGAACCAACACAAGCATCCTATCAGCCTGCACAATTCTCTCCCAATTAGTATCAGAACCAATATTAGCCGTCGTATGCACCTCAGAATCAGTATGCACCACATATTCAATACCAACCACAATGCCAGCAAAATTAGTACCCCCTACAACAACCACACCCATAGGTAAGGGGTGGTGTAAACTTCATAGGTTGAGGAGGAGGAGGATTTGACAAAGGAAGAGGTTAGGTTACATGCTATAACTGTGGACAACTGGGTTAGTATGCCAAATATTTCTAGGAACCTGCAAAGACATGCTCATATTGTAAAGCACATGACCATAATGTAGAGCAGTGTCCGCAGTCGATTGTAAAGTGGCAATCTGGGACCATTACAAGTCCTAATCCTGTGGAGAATCTGAATCCTAACTTGAATGTTCATATGATTGTTGCTGAGCCAAGAGATCCAAGTGTTGTTGTCGTAATAGGAGGAGGTGCTACGACCAGATCTGATCAGGATGTACCGCAAGAACAACTGCAGTCACAGGTGCGACCTACGACGCAAAAGAAAGTACCATTCGACGTTAAAAAATAGAAGCAAGTATTTTTGGATGTGCGACCAGAGTTTGTAGATCAAGAACAACCATCGACATCAAGTGAAGTCATGAAGATTCCTGAATGCTTCCAACAACTATTCTAGAAGAAAATCTTGAAAAAAGTTAGTAATATTAAATCGTTTCTGTCAAGTTGCTTAGCGCTAATTTAGGATAAAGATGTTGTCGCAGAACTACAAGCACTGATAGAAGAAACCCCAAAAGAGTCGCAACCAGAAAGGAGAGTAAACAATGTTAAAAAGAAGTTTAAAATTGGGCACAAGTTAAGAATGGCTGCGCAAATAGGCGACTACGACATGGATTACATCATTTTAGAACTGGGCTTGGATGTCAATATTTTGACACGGCAAACCTGGGAGAGTATGGAAAAGTCACACTTGGACTGGTTTCCTGTCTAGTTTTGACTTGCAAATCAGGCGAAGGACCTACCAATTGGTAGGTTGAGTCAATTCCTTGTCGACATTGAATGGTTGCAGACATTTGCGGACTTTGAAGTCATTAACATCATCGATGACACAAACCCATATCCTGCATTACTGGCGATAGATTGGGACATAGATAACCAGACCATTATCAATTTCAAGAAAATGATACTCTCATTTGAGGATAATGATATGAGGGTAGTGTTTCCCATTGATCTATTAGAGGGATAGAGATACGTCAAACCTGTCTACAACGAGGGACAAGGTGATTATCTCGACAAGATCTACAATGTCATTGCACTACAAGAAGATTACATCAATCAGACCGTGGATGGAAACCTAAGCTGGAAGAGTGCTAGCTCATGCACATCCAACTTAGAAGAGGCCTTGGAGAATTGGAAAAACCGATTGCAAGAGGTCTCTATGAGGAGGTGCGCCCGAATCACAAGGTTTGTGCAACGGGTGGAGAACATGCTACAAGATTTTCCCAGTAATAAGGGTTTACCTAACCTGGATACCTTCCTGCATGAATTTGAAAGACTCATCATAGAGTCACAATGATTGTCTGCATTAGACCATGTACTAAAGGCTACGCCCACTAGATGGTGGGGTACACACAAGCAGTCCATATCAGAATGGCCACAATGCAAAAGATTGATGGAAGCTAGATTCGGTGAAGAAGTCACTGCTGTGAGTCACAAGTACATAGGGCTATAAAACCCTATTGAGCACATAAATCAATGTCGCGTCGCATTTGCAGAATACCCGCACTAGGAATTGGTCCATCATTTCATTCATACATTGGAAATGACACCCCAAAGTTGGTATACATCTATGGAGTTGTGACAAAGAACTTAGGATTGGGAAGAGGTAGCTAAAACGTTCGCACAGACATTTGAAATTGTTGATGAGCAACCTACAGTTGATGATGCGCTTCAAACAATAAAGGAAAAGATATTTGTTGAAATCCCTATCGAAGAGGAAAATTGCCACCAGTGCAGCGCGACCTTCCAGCAATGGATGGCCTATTACAATCTAGCTGGAGACCCAAATGATGATCCAACTAACATAAACATACCGAAATCAGAGGGTACACACGTAGTTGAGGGAAGTGGTATTTTAAGCGACCAGTTCTTCAAGTTGCTGCAAATCAAGAAAATAAACATTGGGTCGCTAGAGAACCCAAAGTTTGCCAATATAGGAGATTATTGGGATGAAGAGATAGTTGCAAAGATCACAGACTTGCTGCATGAGTATCAGGACCTATTTCCTACCAATTTCTCAGATATGAAGAGAATATTCAGTGACATGGGAGAGATGAAAATACCCCTGCAACAATATACTAAGCCAATCAAACATCGACCTTATAGGTTGAACCCAAGATATAAAGAAAAGGTAAAAATTGAATTGGATTGAATGCTCGACGCAGGAATCACTGAACCTGTTGAGGAGTTAGAATGGATAAGCCCCATAGTGATATAGGATAAGAAAACCACAGGAAAAGTCAAGAACTGCATCGCCCTAAGGAAGTTAGACGATGCATTCCTGCATGATCCATCCCTTACACTGTTTATAAATAAAGTATTGGAAAGTGTCGAAGGACAAGAGATGTATTAATTCACTGATGGCTTCTCTGGCTATCATCAAGTCAGGATCATGAGGGATGATCACCATAAAATGACCTCTGTCACAGAATGGGGATTCGACCAGTATACGGTAATGCCCTTTGGACTCAAGAATGCACTTGCTATTTTTTCTAGAATAGTAGTTTCTTCTTTTAAATATTTCATTAATAAATTTCTTGAGGTCTACTTTGATGATTGGACTATGTTCGTTCTAGTAAGAGACCATATTGAGAGCTTGCACGTGATGTTGGGTCGTTGTCGCCAGTATCAGATCGTGCTTAATTCCAAGAAATGTATTTTTTGCACATCATTTGGTGTGTTTTTGGGTCACGTTGTCTGTCGTGATGGAATTTTGTTGAACCAAAAAAAGTTGCGATTATCCTTGAATTACCACCGCCCACGTCATTCATGCAACTTAGATCAGTGCTAAGACACACAGGATACTACAGGAAGTTTATCAGAGGATATGCAGAGATAAATGCACCTATGGAAAAGTTGTTAAAGAAAGATGCAAAGTTTCAGTGGATCGAATCTTGTTAATAAAGCTTGCATAAAATAAAGAACAAGCTGGCCACTGCGCCAATACTGGTATTCCCGAACTGGAAGAAGGAATTTGATTTTCACATCGATGCGTCGTCTATCACGCTTGACATAGTCTTCACACAACTAGGAGAGGGTGCACTTGACCACCCCATTTCCTTTGCCAACAGAAAACTATCGACGACAGAGAAAAATTACTCTATGACAGAGTGAGATGGCCTTGCTATGGTCTATGCACTTTAGAAGTTTTCACATTACTTGTTGGGTGGATATTTCAAAATGTACACTGATCATTCAGCTCTAAAATACTCGGTCAACAAGCTAGTGTTGGGGGGTAAAATTTGTTGATGGCTCCTACTGTTTCAAGAATTTGACTTTGAGTTCATAGTGAAACCTGGTCGATTGAACGTTGGGCCAGACCACCTATCACGGATAGAAAGTGGTGAAGATCCAACCAATCTAGAGGATAACTTGCCTGATGTGCAACTATTTGCGATCCACATGATGGATGATCAATATTCAGAGTTTAACGCTATCACCCATATCCTCAGCACAGGTTATGCGCCTAAGGGATTATCCACTAACCAAAAGAAGCATTTGTTTTTTAGAGCTACTGATTATACGTTTATTGTGGGACATCTGTACAATATGGGCATGGATGAGATAGTGCGTCGATGTGTTTTCAACTATGAGCGACCTTGGGTAATGAGTGAAGCACATGTCAGTGTCGCGAGAGGACACTATGTAGGAAAGGAAATCGTGCACAATATATTACAAGAAGGACTATGGTGGCCAACCATACATATGGATACTAATATTTTATGTCGGCGTTGTGATATCTTCCAGAGGATAGGAAAATCATCGCGTCGCGACGATGTCGCTTGCATCACAGATAACCCTTCAAGCATTCGACAAGTGGGCTATTGATTTTGTTGGATCAATCAGTCCACGAGGAAAGAGAACTGGCACACGCTACATTATCACTGTGACAAACTGTTTAACCATATGGGAAGAAACCGCGCTTGTTAAAGATTACATCGTTGTGACTGCGATGAAGTTTTTATTTGAAAATGTGCTGACCATATTTGGCTATCCAAAAATTCTACTGAGCGACCAAGGTTCACATTTTTTTAACAAAATGATTGTTGAGCTTATTGTAGAATTCTAGATCTAGCACAAGAATACCACACCCTATCATCTGTAGGCAAATGGAACGGTTGAAGCCTTCAACAAATTTCTGGAGAATGCCTTAACCAAATTATGTAACGTGCGTCAGGATGAGTGGGATCAAAAAGTGTCAGCTGTGCTGTGGGAATACCACACAACTTGCAAGCGATTGACAGGGCACACCCCATTCAGAATGGTGCATGTCCAGGAAGTTGTTATGCCAATGGAGTACATTGTGTTGAGTCTAAGTATTTCCCCACTAACAGAGATGACCGATGGATATGTTGTTGAGAAAAGGTTGTCATAGCTTGTTCAAATGGAAGAGGAATGCTTCATCGCAAGATTCCATCATACTATCGAGAAGAAGAGACATAAAGCATGGCATGATCCCCATATCCGGGTTAAGCCATTCAAAGTCGGAGGACTTGTGTTGTTGTATGACAACAAATTCTTCAAACATCCAGGAAAGTTAAAAATGCATTGGCTCGGGCCATATACGATCACTCACATCACTGACGCAGGCACAATAAAACTATAGAAACTAGATGAAACATACATCGCGGGTATGGTGAATGACAATCGCCTGAAACCTTACTATGATGGCTATGACATGCCTATCTAAGATTACTCCGCACATGAGAAAATAAAAAAAATGCAAGGAAACTGTTTTGTCGCACGACAGCGACAGAACCAGGCAAAGTACAGGCAAAAGCGGTAAAGACAAGATTTTTGACATTAAAGTGCGAATATTTGACAAATATTGAGGTGGTTATGACAGCTAAGCGTCATCAATTTGATGAGATACAAGGAGAATGACGACGTGCTTTTTTTTCCCATCAATTAGCCATCCTCATCATAACTACCATAACTTCCATGATAGTTACCGCTCAGAACTCGAGTAATCGAATGAATGAGGAACGAGTTAGCTGAGAATCCCACGTGATCGACAAGACCTTAGCCTCCCATTGCATGATGATTGCAGGATGCATAGGCACCTATAAATATGGGCTTCGTTGTCAAGCTTCACTTTACTTGCACCCGTGAAAAGAGAACCAGAGTCGAGAGTTGACAGATCCAAAGCCTGTAACGGAGAGAAAGCCAAAACCCATGGTAATAGAGATTCCCAGTGCCAGTGAGATTTTTGACGTAACTGTCACCCAACCATGTCTGATTGAAGAGGAAATTGAATCACCCAAGGTACAACAACTAGAGTAGGAACTAGAACTAGCATCAATGGAACGACCGAGGAAGCAACCAATCCCTATGGTCGATTCGTCCCCTATTCCACCCCCTGGTTCGGGCCCTATGTCAAACCCTATTTAGAATCCACCGGTTGCAGGTCTGCAACCAGTCATTCCGTGAGATAGGCTTGAGAGAGAGAGACTGCAGATTCATCCAGGCCCCCACTGTCAAAGAAACTCAAGGCTAAGGCCGTTGTGGATAACCTTGAGGAGGACCTAATGGAGGAGGACTCACCACCCTGCCAAGATGCTGACGCCACTAGGGAAGAGGAAAAATTTCCCAGTATTTTCAGCTGAGCAGAGTTGATGCATAGAAGGTGACGCTTCCAAAGAAAGCACACACATTCTTAGTGACACCCCGCAAACCTGATAATGTACCACTACTGATGAACGTACTGTCGAAGATAGCCAAGCTGTCATTCGAAGATGTTGACACCCGTAAGAAAGTGGGATTGGAGAGGAGGAACTACATGGTTATGGTCCAATATGGGCTGACTAAGCCCCAACAATTAGTACCAATGGAGTTGGCCAGTGCTGTCAACCGCGCGAGACTGTTGAACTTGTTGCTCATGCCACACTTCAGCCGCATCCTGCAAGCCAATATGTATGTGAAACAACTCCTTGTATGTTTTCATAGAGGATGTCTATGGCTTGATCAAACCTACCCGGTTGGCATTGAGCTCATCTCTTCAATAAAGGGCCTGCCAAAGACATGGAAAGACCCTTCACCATATTTTCACTAGAACAGGGATACGCCCAAGATGAAGCATAAGTATAAGCTTCATCGCATGGGTAGGGGATTTCTAATTAGATGTATAGAAGAAAAAATAGTGCAGTTCTCCTAAAATATTCTATCTTGCAATATGTTACGCATGATGAGGCCGACTGAATGCACTGCCAGGTTAGTAGAACTTGAGAACAGTGCGGAGCAGGTGTAACTTTCAACTAGTCACAGTTCCTGCTGAACAAACTGATAGATGATGTAGAGCAGGCGCAGGAGGAACCTAAGGCCAAATTTTATTACTCCTGGCTGCTCATCCTGATATATTTCATTCTATGGTCCAAACCACCAGAATACCAGCTGATGGATGCAGTGCTTTTCCTTGGCGCAAAGTATCGGAACCTCTGGGAGGATAAGGACGACAAGATCCTCCAGACAGATAATAACATTGAGTTCTTCCTACACACTGAGGCATTGGGCGATGTTATTATATGGTCCCATAGAGTACGGGTTGAGATGATGCAGAGATACACGACATGCATAAACTTCCATGCCAATGTCCACAATGTTATTCTGGAACCGAAGCAAGATCCGACCAAAAAAGCGCACCAGGCAGGGTTTATGATCATCAATGTGGATGTAGACACAATTATCTAGGAGTGGCTTGAAGAATGGTGTGAGCCACTGGTAGAGCCGATGGATGAAGGAAGAAACCAAGAAGACCCACCAGCTAACCAAGGTGGAAATGTTGACGCAGGAACTGATGCGCAAAATGGTCAAGGAAATGGTCATGGCAATGGCCAGCAGGATGAAGAAGGCAATGATGGAGGAGACGACCAAGGCAATCAGTCACTGAGCTTTGATGATGATGACAGTGAGCAGAATGAGGATGATGATTCAGACGGTACTCCTACTATTGAGGATGTGAACTTAGTCCTAGGAAGAGGTGCATCAGTTGTAGCACAAGAAGATAAAAGAGAAAAAATTGGCTAACACTGTTAGCTTAACCAGGGAGTACATCAACTTGTTGTCCGATGCAATCGCACAAGTGGCCAAGCCCATATTGAGAGGGATAAGTAAGAAGCAACTGCGACTAAGTGATGAGCTCTCTAAGAATATCAACCAGTTGACAAAGGCTGTAAACAAAGTCAAAGCCATTGTCGAGGCTAAAACTTACGGCGTGGATCCCAGTATCTCGCTAGTAACACTAGAGCTGGTGCCGCCAATCAAAGTAGAAATCCAAGTGTGAGTAATGGAGACGGGAATGCCCGAGTATGATGATGTTGTCCATGGCTTTGAGACATTGAGCATTAGCTTCTCTAAAATCACATTAGTTGAAGTCTATGTTGTCTAGTAGGAGGATGTGACCGAGGTACGCCTTAGAGAAAACGTGGTATCGTATCAGGAGACCAAGCATTAAAGGAAGGTGACAATGCGCAAGACCCTCCTCTTACGGAGAGAAATTCCTATGGCTTGGGGTACCACAACAGACAGCTGGACTCCAGAAATCAATCTTTCCCAATATGCAATAGAAATAAAAAACATCTAACACTAAAGGATCGAACCTCGTACCTTATTCTGGACGGTTGAAGTAGATCCCCGTTG
>LPNX010921318.1:354201-412109 GCA_001517045.1 Pseudotsuga menziesii
CCGCACAGGCGCAGAAGACGATTTATACACACAATTTCAATTTCTGCCCAGATCAAGGAGTGATCTTACTGTTGGCACTTCTGCATTAGTTGATGAATCCTCAGAAGAACAAGAACAAATTACATCTTTAGTGAGAAATGCAAGTCTTGTGGCAACGGGAATCAACGGCACCGATGCTCGAGCACATAGATCGGAGTCTATTGTCGTCAATGTGGACAACGATGAAAAAACTCGAGTACTCAGAAAACGAAGGTGGGTTCCAAAATCGAGCTCGGCGCCCGCCATGGTGTCGATGTCGTTTTCAGGAATCCCAGGCGCGGTGGCCATGGCCAGACCACAAGTGAGCTCGGCCTCGTCCATCGTCAGGCACGCCGTGATCGGTGTCGTGGTCTATATGTCAAGTTGAAATGTGTTTTTTATATGTCAATCGGCATGTGGTCTATATGTCAGACAGCTGCCCTTGTTTATCTAGAATTATAAATTTAATATGTTGTCCATAAACATATTACGCTGGAGAATTTCTATGCTCCTGGATCGAGATTCATGATGTCGCAGTAGTAGATTGGATGCCAGATCATTGGAGGCGTTAATATAATACATCTGAAATTTGATAGCACTTAACACCAAGTTTTGAGGCTAAGTTGCACACTTAGCTAACACGCCCTTCCACATGTGTCATGCAATGCAATTAATCACTAAATTATTGCACCTACGTTGCACACTTAGCTAATGTGCGTTGCCATGTGTGTGTCATGCAGTGTGCCTCTCTCCACTAGGTAGCATCTCAAGGCAGACTGTATACGGGTTGTGGCGATGGGTGGATCAAACGAATCTCCTTTCTTGATAATCTTGATGTTCTTGTGGAGAACTGGACATCCAACAATGACGCAGGAGCAAATCTGCTCTCTTGCTATCTACCATCAGAGAACCAGCCCAAGTCTGGAAACCAATGGTGCAAAAAGTGCATTCTCATCATTAGGTTCTTACCATACTTCTGTGGTTTTTATTTTTTCCCATGATACCGAAGAGATTTTCCAGCTGCATTTTTATGTTGTTTTTATTGAGTTTGAGTATTAACTTTGCAGGGGCTGTGAGTGAATTAGATNGCCTGAGGCAGGTATAAAAATAGACATTTTTTTATAGTTCTGTTATGCCTATTATGTAATTATATAACAAGAATGTTTATTAAAGTTTCACTTTTATATCAAAAGGGTGTAATTTATGATCAATATAGAGAAGATGGATTAAAGGAGCAAGTTCGTTTATTTGGGTGATTGTCTTTTTCATATAGGTTTTAAATTTTGAATCTAAATGGAGTTAAATTGACGCTGAGGTGTGCTTCAGTTTTATATTTGTTTTATATTTAATTTTTGATTCTATATGCTCCTTGCCAACGTTACATAGGTAACACATATCACCCATTTAAAATGTAGAAAGCACCTCTTAACATAACAAAATTTATTTTTTTAAAAATAAAATAGCTTACTTAGAATATAAAGATTTATAAACATGTAAAAATATAAGTTAACATTTTATTTTCTTATTAAACCACCTTTGTTAAAATATAAGTTTAACATTTTATTTTCTTATTAAACCTTTGTTAATAAAATATAATAAAGTATATGCTAATAAAAAGAAAATTCAACTCTATATCTTTATAAATCTTAGTCAATAAAGTGAAGAAGTCTACCAAAAAAATTTGAAAAGAGAGAAGGTCCTTGGCTTCTCTCAATACATGTAATTTGTAACATCCTTTGTTCATGGGAAAATGAAAAACTAGTACACATGCAAACAAAATTGTGAAGACGATCATGAAACTTGAAATCTGACATAAAAGAAATTATCTCTTACTATTTAGTAGTTGATTTGGTGGATGGTGGATATTCAACATGTGTTTAGTAAATAACTCCTTGCAAAGTCCATATGTACATCTAAAATATACTATTTAAAGTTAAACCATGAATTTTAAAATATTTAAGCACAATATAGTTTAGACTCATCGATTTCTTTTCATTTAGTTAATTATGAACCTAATATTTAAAATAATTTGATTAATTAAAATAAATATAATGTGCATTAAATATGAATGTGTAAAACAATTATGAAGTGGGTCTTTAACATTTTTTTCTGATTTTTTGAAGATGCAATATACTCTTATTTTCCTTTCATTATGTAAGATTTTTGTTAAAGAAAGGCTTAGCCTCACAATCCTTTATGGAGGCATAATTTGTTCCTCCAGTGAGCGACAAATTCCATTGCATCAATTGTGATGTCAAACTTTAATGATTCCTTCAACTTTGCACCAATATAATTGTATATGCATAGCAATGCACAATGCCATGTGGACTATTCATAATCTCTACCTTGTTGTTGATTAAAGGCAGCTTCAAAATTTATTGTGAATAAGCATATGTTGCACCAACTTAATGCCCAGTTCACTATAGGGTTTATGAATTTTCCCCTAAGTGGTAAGGATATATAATTGATCTAGGGCACCCTTTTCCAACACTTCTTCCATGGATTCAACCAAGTGTTTTTTTAATGTTGGATCCAGAGGTTGAACTAATCTGTGACCTTCTTTGTCCAAAAATATTCATCATTGATTCAAATTCAGGATAATATTATTGTCAAAATCCTAATCAATCCCCAATAGTGCAAGGTAGGGATCCTTATCATCCAATATATTGATGACTTCAAAATTGATATATCTATTTACTCTCTTGAGATCAGCCTCCTTTTGTTCCATCTTGCCAATTGGAAAGATTCATGAGTGGTTAGCTAGACATAAATGCACGAGTCATTACACCAATTTGAGTCATCGCATGGATTCTTAAGACTTATTAGGTAGGATGTTCATGTCTGATCCCATATGAAGCATAACCTCTTGTACCTCGTACCCTCTAATCAATGCATTGAGACAAAATCCCTTGCCTGGTCATCTCCTTTGTACTTGGTGTAGTGGATAATCAGTTATCATCACAAGGTTTCCTAATATCCATGCAAGTTCCTCCTTTAGATTGGTCATCACTTGAACATCTTCAAGAATCGACAAGAACGTCTTTATCCACCCTTGGACCTCCACTTCAACCATCTTCGCTAGTAGGAATTTCTATATTCTTAATGGTTGAATCATGAAATGCAATCTTTCTAGGTTTATCGGACGGATATCTCCTGTGTAGATTACTTACCTCATTACCTCTACTATTGTGTCCAAAGCCACTTTTCTGCACTGGATCAAACATGTGTTCTTTCCAGGGGTTATGTGGATTTGACACTAATATCCTACTCCCACATTTACTCATGTATTTTCTCCACCTTTAGTGATGACATTCATGCCGATATATTCTTGAATTGTCTCATTCCAACCAAGGATCTGGGAAACAAAAACTCATGTTTGCACTACAATGCCTCTTATCATGCAATCCAATTTTGATAAACTTTAGGATATTGTAATACCCCGGTTTTGACACCATTTGCGTTAAAGGGTACATGATGTATATTTTGTAATTAATCATGGTGAGGAGCTAAAGGCAAAAGCCCCACCATCGATTCGGCTGTGTTATGTTTTCGGCAAGAGGGATCATCACTGATGGTATATCGTGCTATCCGGCACATTATAACTTTGGCATCATGTAAATACGCACATCAATTTAATTAAACCTACAGCCAGAGACGACGGTGCAACGTTAAATGAAAAGGGCATGATTCCAAAGGTTGGGGGGGGGGGTTATCTAACCCGTGGGGGCCATTGGGAGTTAGCAATGTGTCACCACCCTGTTGTTCAATTGTTAGTTGGGGGCATCTACTTGCTGGCAAGGAAAACTACCACCACGCTCACACCTGCACCCACTCTCCACGATGTACCTTCTGGGTAGTGAATGGTCTGCCCACTATGTTGATCGCGAGTCTGTTCACCTCCTCTCAATGCGGGGTTGAGATAAAAGGTTCCACATTCCTTTGTTTGGGGGCTCGCCTTTCCTCTCGCACCGCCTTGCTAATTGGAGAGACATTGTTCCTCTTGATCATGCATAGAACCTGCGTTTATTCCACCATTGCCGGGGGTGAAGGGTGCATTGGCTTCATCGCGAAGAAGGGACCCTTGTTGTCCCACACTGTTGGTGTGTTTAGACTGTGGAATGATCTGTGTTTCTTCATGATCCGCGCTGTGGGTCTCTTCTGTGTGTTTTCCCACATTTTTCTTTGGGGGCTATGCCTTTTCCCACTTTGCATAGTTCGTGAGTTTGTCCCCCTTTTTCCATTTTTCTAGTATGTGTAACTTTCTCCAGCGATTGCATGGAGGATCATGTGATGTGGGCTTAGGGTTTCCCGTGGACTGTGGTTTTTCCTTAATTGTTTGTGGTCTGCATTTAGGTTCTTCTCCTGTCCAGGACTAAAAGTCGGTTCTTCACCCCACCAATGTCAGCTATGAAAGCGTGTCATGGCTTCATTATTAAGGGAGGATCCTTGTCCCACTGTTGTTTCCTGTGCTCCCTTCCCCATCTGCAGACTGTGTAATGCTACTGTCGTTTCCTTATAAGATTGGGGTTGCTGTTGATTTACCCAGGTTTTAGGCTGTTGTGTATGCAAGTACTTTCTAGGTTTCTACTGAGTTGTTTTGGCCACGCTAGGGCCAAGAACAACTCTGAGTTGTATTGTTGACTTGAGCCGTGTTCACCCTTTTGTTTGGGGTTTTCACCCTGTGGTCCTCATCTTCTTTACAGAGATATGAACTGTTTGTTTTTCTATGGTATGCAGTGGTTGGTCTTTGGACTGTTGAGAGTAGGATTAGAGGCTGGGTATGCTTGAGAAAACTAGTGTTTGAGGTCACCAGCTTGGCATTTAGCCTTTCCTAGCTCCTTGACGGCCTGATAAACCCTACTGTGTGGGCTTGGCTTATTTGTGTACCTTGGCTATGTGTAAGCCTGCTTTGACCCTTATTCCCTGAGGAATCATGCCCAGCTCGGGGGTGGCAATGCTGCTGAGAGATTGATGAGCACGCTAGCCTATGGTTGGGTGGAACGTTGCAGCAACATAGCTAGTTGCGGGACGAGTTCTTGTCAGATGAGTATCCTTGACAATTTCGTATCTGCATTTATATTTAATGATTGATCAATATGATGAACATGTGGCACGCTTGAATGAATGTATGTTTGCTTCTGCTATGTATATGAAGGATTATGCATCTTAGTATGTATTATGTTTAAGCTTTTCATTTCAACATTATATGCCTTTTCATGTTCATGGGGCTATTTTCTCGTATGTTTGATGTTAGTAGCGTCCTCTTTGTCGGTCAGAGGGTCGGGAACGTTACAGATATACTTAGTGTTATGCCCAATCTTCTGATAATGTATACAATGAGATTAATGTAGTTGCATGAATATGCATGCAATATGCCCCACCTTAGTACAATTTCAACACCATGATGGAGGATGATTCACATAAATCCTTAGCACTTAATTTCTCATAATTATGATTCTTCCCTCTATTTTCACTTCCCGTTGATAACATAGTGAAAATATTCTTCTTAAATCTCTCATCAAGCATAGATAATGTCTTACAATTCTGTCCATGGTGAGTCTTCACTCTACAAAATTAACAATGTACTATTTCCATATTGCTACTGTACTTATTTTGTAGTGGGCAATGTCAGAGGGTCATGTCCCAGGTTTCTGCATAATTCACAAAGTGAAACATCCACTTTCCTTAACATATTACCAACAAATGGATTAGGAATTATTGCAACATACTTATGAGTCATAAGGCTATCATTTTGTAGGTTTCGTTCTATCTTGGATAGCATGAACCACATTGATTCTTTTGCATTCGACTTAGGCTTCACTAATTCCTGAATTTTCTAAGACATAGAAGTCAATTGTACTGAAACAATGCTAACCTTGGAGATAACCTAAATATTGATTCTTCCACTAGGCCACTTATATACCTCAACTACATAGTGAATTTCAAGGCTTCCCACTATGCAAACACCCACTATTTTAGTAAATACATGCACATATGATGTAAAAAACCATTAATAAATCATTACTTGTGTTGCACCTATTGAATACTGTAACTCAATCGACTCATCAAATCTCGAAACCGTTGGTTAAAATCCCAAATCGTTTCACCAGCCCTTTTATTAGTATATTTTAATTCCATAATTCTTTGTTGTTATGCATTTGGATTCTACAACTCCTTCACAAAGTCCATCCTCTATATAAATCGAAGTGACACCATGCAAAATGGGAGCACTTTACTTACACTCTATATACCATTGTGATGCTTTTCTTTCAATATCATTTGGATATCCACCAACCACATGACATCCTTGATTTTTTTTCTTTGTAAATGACATCATAAAGAAACCAGTGCTAGTCTGCATCTTAATCACCTATGTTTTAGAACTTAGAAAACCATAGAGGTGACTTGTTCAGTTGATTAGACATTGTATGCAAATGAATTTGTACTAACAAAAATCCCTTGGGTCTTAGGTTTAGTATCACCAACAATGCTCATATAAAAACACTTATAGAACTTGAAAACATTGATGAAAATTTATTACTCCTTATAGAAGTCACATTTGCATTGTTCATAGCTAGTGCAACAATGTTTTTCCAAATTGGAAATAAACCACACCCTTTCACTTTGCATAGAAATGGTCTTAATATCTTGAAAACAATTAAAAAGCATAGTGGGTATTACATAGGAGAGAGTAGATTCACTTCCATTTCGATCTACTTCTTTGGTATTATGGTGATTGGTAGGGTTAGGATACCAGAATGATTCAAAATTGAAATCATCTTCAAACACCTCTTCTTGATTATGCTCTTCCATGATTTCTATAGTATTTCTTAAGTTAGCAGGTTCAATCAACATATCTACACATGCATCCCAAGTCTCTAAATCCTCCATGCCACCATGTGGTATAAACCTCACATATTCAAAAGTACTTTCCTCCTCTGCAAACTCCCAACTTATTCACAACACCACAATTTCTCAAACTTTACTTTTGAGGCCAACCAAATCTCCTTCTTTCACTTCACTCATCCTTTACATCACCTTTGACTCCACATTTAGCTTAATACTATATTATCCTATTAATTACTCCTTCCTAGTGCAAATATTTTTCATTTCTTCCAACCACTAGTTTTTTATTCTTTGCTATCACTTTTTCCATTTTAGAGACCACTCTCTCTACCATCTCCATTTCTTCAAAAAAAATTTGACACTGACTCCAAATTAATTCTTCCTACCATGCCACCACCCCATGTAGAACTTATGCTTCCATTTCAACAAGTATTAGTAACAAACTCCATTCTATCATTGACATCTATATACACACTAGTATCTCTTCAATTAGTCATACGCTTCGCCCCTTATTAGAAAATTGAAGTTCCTTAGTTAAAGTTTTATGGAATTCTATTTCAAACTCCAAAGAATAACTTTATATACCAAAAACCATCTACTTAGGTAAACATATATTCATACTACTAAATCTTTAACAAGTTCTCGGTGTTCCACTCAACTCTAGCCTATGGATGCCAATGGTGATGCTTTTTTGTGAGACTTTCCATTCATTCATGGAATTTTACCAAAAAATTCACCCATAAAATCTCATGTAAACACTCAAATAAGTAATCTATATTTAAATATTTCTACATGCTCTCACACATAGGTACTTTATTAATAGGTGATATCATGAATTATTTCTTCTAGACAATCTTGAATGTCAACATTTTTTTCCTCCACTGCATAGCTATTACTATGCACTGGTTAAAATCCCAATAATGGAACCATGATGTGGTCTCTATGATAGACTCGAGATCCATAGGTGGTTTCCAACATAGGACTGATGTAATCCAATGCATTAGCATAGTAAACCTTCCACGAGGAAGGAGGTCTTACCTAAGGCATGTAGTTAGGAAATTGTTATATGATTAAGGTTCAAAGTATTAAATATTTAGTGGATTTTCACATTCCATTACTTATCATTCAATAAAATTCAATTAATCTAACTAAAGTAGAAAAATGCACATCAATTATAATATAAATAAATCATTATGATACAACTCTTACAATAACGACTACAACCCTCATATTCATAGGTGACTTAAGTGGTTACATATGGTTCCCAAATTTACCAAATAATATTCCAACTGTAACCCACTTATGCAAAAGGGTTTGTGACTTTAGATACATGTAAAGAGGATGAAAGATAATGGGATATTGGATGAATAAGTCATTCCTTGGTTTTTCTATTACTCGGGGTTTGGCAGAACGACATACTTAGGATTTTGTAGTCTCATGTCCTCTGTGGATATGCTTTCTGGTAAACTCTATGCTAGAACTTAGTCAAAATTGAGCCACAACAACTCCATGACCACATGTTGGAGTCTAGTCCTATTAATTGGTAGCCCATCAAGGAAACTATGGAGGATACCAAACACATTGGCTAGGTATCTATTGCAGCGATGCATAGTTTTAATTTTATCATAGGTGAGGGATTGCACCTTTTTACCTCCCATTGAATTCATATCTCTCTTAACTTATTTTCATTGGATCTTCCTCCCATTATCCATGTCTCCCCATCTCATCTATCTCATAGACGATAGAATTTTTCTCTTTAATGAATATCTTCCCCATTGTATGTTAATTCTCTTTACTTTGATCATTTCAAACTATCCATGGACTATGTACACTTTCTCTTCACTATCTCGACATTAGAAATCCTAATTTATCCTCTATATTTAATTGTGGATGGATGTAATTTTTGTCTTATTCCTCTTGGAGATGTGTGTATTGGATCTATAAATTACCATGGATATTCCTCTAGAACAATTTGTCATTACAAATATTACAAGTTCTTCTAATGTCTTTGTTATGTAATGTATTACTTCATATTCAAATTTAATATTGCTAACTTATTTGCACAATATTGCAATAAGTTGGGACTAAAAATGAAAGAAGATAAAACCTATACCACAATGAACACAAGATGTCCCTTGGGAAACCCAATATGGGAAATACAAATACAAAGAAAGATGAACCCACTATGGATTTTCTATTGACACTATCTTATGTATGTCTACTCTAAGGTCTTCTACTTACTCTATTATGCTCAAATATCCCACTCCATATCTTTGCTAAATTATGGAACAATAAATCAATACAATAAGGATGGAACCCCTTTCCTTTCCTATTGGCCTAATATTTAACATGTATTCATAGATATCTAGGGTTAAGATTATGGTTTTTGCATATCTAAACTTTCGATTATAAATACGATTTTAGACTGTTTGAATCTTCTGAAAATTCCACATGTGTCAGTAATGTGTAGTAGCATGGAATCCACTTAATACCATGATGGTCAATCTGATAGGTAAACTTTTAGGAGTAATAATTGCCTTGTATGAACTCTAATTGAGGAGTATGAACTCTAACTGAGGTGATTTTTGAGGCATTGGAAATATTTCAAAGTGAATAAAAACATTAAGAGGACTACATCCACATATTTTTTACCCCCGAAAAACATTTAATGCCTCAAATGTGAGGACTAAATCCACAAATTTCTGACCCCCCAAAAACCATTTAATGCCTCAAATGGGCCCTGGAAGTTTTAAGACCCCAAATCATCAAAACGAGACCTTCCCATAAAATGGGCCCTACAAGGCATTAGTCATAATGTTGTACCTAAAAAGAATCAAAATATATAGAATGTCATATGACGACCCATTTCAGATCCAATGCATGGCTAACTACTTGTTGAAGGTATAATCCTTATTAGACAACCTAGCAAGTAAAAGGACATAACTGGTGCCTACAAAAGGTTCATGCAAGCCATATTTGTTGAACCAAAAACTTGAGAGATTGTTTAGGTGGGGATACTTCTAATCATATTTTGTAATTGAGAGAATTAAAAAAAAACTTGCATGAGAGTAGCCACTTTCATCATCAACTAGATGGGGATGTATGTAACTTTTGTGGTTGTTTGTGAAAGTATTTCTAGTATTTCCCATCATGTGAATACTCCTTGAACCTAGACCCTGGTTACAAACAACTCATTTACCTACTAGATAATGGATGACACTCAAGAGGACCTCAAAGTCAGGAATCCAATCATTTTGTTGCTCTCTCCAAATGAATATTGATCTTTCTCTAGTTTTCTATGTAGTTTGTTTTTTCCTTCTTAAAAGGCAATTTGCTTGGGTATATAAATACAAGTGTTCACACATACATATTTTCTTAACTTTGGAATTTCTATATTGTGAATCCTTCTTGGCTCAAAACATTAAGCTTATATAAATGTCAAGTCGTGACCTTTAATTTAACTATATGAGTAACAATGCAACTATGTTTGATGATAATAAAAAACACTTGTTACATTTATAAAAAAAAAGAGTATGACTACACATGGAAAATAATCATTTAGGTAACTTTAAGGTAATTTAAGAATGGTTATGATCCTAAATACAAAAATTGTTTGATTGGTTGATGGTATTGGGTTCCACCTTAGGAATCTCAAGATGAGGATGTCATTGCTGGAGAAGAAATATTTGCTCAATATTGTGGAGGATAAGAAAGTAAATGTTTGGGTACACAAGGTACTCCAGACTGAACACCTAGAGTAGCCACTCACATAAACAGATCATAGATCGACACACCGATGTTTTGACGTGGTTTAAACCCTCGAGAGGGAAACACTCCACAACCCCAGCCAAATAGCTACTTGAGTCAATTTATTATGCAAAAGAAAGAAAGTTACAAATGAGATTCTCATAATCTATCAAATAGCCAAGGACCCTCCATGCTCTTTAAATAGATATCATGGACTAATCGAGTGTTAAGCCATGGATCAAGAGTAGGTATGATCTAAGAAAAGATGAACCGTCGGATCACTCTATGTCTAGAACATATCGTGGCCACCGGATTAGATATTTACAAATGCATACTAATACATACTAAAGAAACACACTTTACCTAATGGATATATATCACAAGTTGATCTTAACTAACTGCTAAGTGTCTAAATATCCTAACATCCCCCCTTAAGAACAACTTGGGATAGGATTGAAGGATTTACAAAAGTGACACTACTAGGATAAGGAAGGAGGCATTAGAGCCTATCCCCCCTTAATGAAAAGTTCCTAAACTCCTAACATAGATCGAAGTTTAGAAAAATTCGCTTCTCTAAGAGACTTGGTGAAGGTGTCTGTAACTTGATCATCAATAGGGAAAAAGAGCACTTCAAGAACGTGATCAGGAACAAGATTATTGATGAAGTGCATATGTAGCTCAATGTGTTTGTTGCGTTGATGTAGAACTAGATCTTTGGCGAGCTTGATGGCACTTTGATTGTTGCACCAAAGTGGAGTAGGTTGCTGCTGCTCGAATCCAAATTCCGATAGGATCTGTTGAAGCCATAAAGCTTCCTGACTGGCATTAACTACAGCTCAATATTTTGCTTCTACTAAATAAAGAGCAAGAGCTTGTCGTTTCTTACAAGCCCAAGTGACAGGTCTAGATCCCAGAATGAAAACATAACCTGCAGTAGACTTTCTATCATCAGGATCACCAGCCTAATCTAAATCAGTGAAACCAACCAACAAAGGATTCCCCCTTGTCAGTAATGAATCCCAAACTGAATTGTACCTCGAATATATCAAAGTATTATTTTTGTTGCTTTCCAGTGACTTTCATGAGGTGTTTGCATATAACAGGAAACATGACCAACGACAAAGGAAAGGTCAGGACAGGAATGATTCAAGTATAAGAGACTACCAACAAGCTGACGATACAAGGTGGCATCTACTTCAAGTGAAGTACAAGTGGTAGAAAGTTTAACTCTAAAATGGAAGGGAGAAGGGGTTGGTTTACAATATTCCATGTGAAAGCGACGAAGAAGGTCACAAGCATACTTAAACTGGGATATTTGGTTTGCAAGACTTGGAGACCAAGAAAATAATGCAAATGTCCTAAGTCTGACATTTCAAAAGTTTGCTTAAGACTGGATTTCACATGGGTTAAAAGCTTGGGGTCACTACCATTACAGATAAGATCATCAACATAAAGAATAAGTATGCTGAGATGGTTTCCTACTTTCTTGGTATAGACATTGGGGTCATAATGGCATCTAGAAAAACTAGTGTCAAGTAGAAAGTTATCCATTTTGACATACCAAGATCTAGGAGCTTGCTTAAGGCCATATAAGGATTTCTTAAGGCGACAGACAAGGCTAGAGTTATTCTGAACATATCCAGGAGGTTGTTTGATGTAAATTTCCTCCTGTAAATCACCATGTAAGAATGCATACTTGACATCCATTTGATGGACTTCCCGGTTATGTAAGGCTGCAAGGGAAAGAACAAGGCGGATGGAGTTCATTTTCGTGACAGGAGAAAAGGTTTCATTGTAGTCAATCCCTTCAACTTGGGAAAAACCTTTGGCAACTAACATTTCCTTAAGTCTTTCAACACTTCCATTTGATGCATACTTAGTTCTATAGACCCATTTACATCTGACAAGTTTTCTTCCTTTTAGAAGAGGTACAAGATCCCAAGTATCATTCGCCATTAAGGAACGATATTATTCATCCATAGCTGCATCCCAATTTGGATTTTCTGAAGCTTCTGCAAAATTTTTTGGATCATGATTCTCAGAAACTTGAGCCAAAAGAGAGAAGGCTTGCTAAAACTGAGAACGTGTTCGACGTTGATCTCCGGGATCACCGACAAGATCACCAGTTGCTTCACATGTTGAATGGACCCATCGAGGAAGCAATTGTGTTGGTGAAATTGGAGGAACATGAGTAGGCGAAGGTTGATTTTCATCCTCACTGTCATCATCAGAAACTAGACTTGGAAATCTGTCAAGGAAGTTGGAAGTAGAAGAAGGAAGAATCATTGAATTAGGCTCGCGGGCCAAAGATGGCTCAACCGTTGAGTTAGGGTCGCAGGCCAAGAGATTTTCATCAAATTTAACATCTCTTCTAATGATTATATCATCATAATGTGGTTGAAGAAGTGTATAACCTTTTACATCTTCAGAATATCCAACAAATATGCACTTTTCACTTTTAGGCTGCAATGCTTTCCATTTTTCATCCAGAATGTGAGCCCATGCTTCACTACCAAACACACGGAAGTGACTTACATCTGGTTTAATTTTACTCCATGCTTCTTTCAGTGTAATACCTTGTAATCCTTTAGTGGGGGTGCGATTAACTATGTAATTTCCACAATTTATGGTTTCAGCCCAAAATTGAAGACTTAGTCCCTTAGATTGGATCATACAATTAACCATTTCTTTTAAAGTGCGGTTCTTTCATTCATCTACACTATTTTGTTGTGGTGTATATGGAACAGTGTGTTGTTGTTGGATTCCTTGTTTAGTGAAGAAAGTAGTGAACTTTTTGTTAACATATTCTCCTCCATTGTCAGATCTTAAATTAATAATTTGATGATCAGATTTTTTTTCAACAAGGGCCTTGTAGGCCAAGAACATGTTAAATAATTCGCTCTTAAGGAAATAAACCCAAGTGCGTCTAGAGTAATCATCAACAAAAGTTAAGAAATATTTGAAACCATAAAAGGAAGCAGATGAAAGAGGACCACACAAGTCACTATGCACAAGCTCTAAGGGAATTGAGGCGTGCTAAGAGGCACGTTTGTCAAAACTGTCCCGATGATGTTTCTCGAGTACACAACCGGAACAAACACCATCCCTGCAAGATACGATCGCAAGACCTATCACCATATTGTATTTACATAGTTGTTGTAATGAGCGATAATTTAAGTGACCTAATCGCTCATGCCAAAGTTTGCTCAAGTTTTCACTACAAGCAACAAAAATTGAAGAAAAAGGTGATGACCCAAAGTTGTTAAATTTGTACAACCTAGTAATATCATTAACAATTTCGGTAGCTAGGACATGTTGAGGATTTTTAAAATCCTTGATTACAACTTGGTGAGGTGTAAACGTTACAGTTTTACCTTTATCAGAATGAATGATTTGATAGACTGACAACATATTGCAAGAAATTCTTGGAACACATAGTACATCACTAAAATGACCATTATCTACTGGAACTGTTCCATATCCTACAACACTTAGAGATCTATCATCAAAAACAAATATTTGTTTGGTGTTATATTCACACATAGTAAAAAAGATGGCCTAATCCTTAGCCATATGATAAGATGCTCCAGAATCAATGGGCCATTCATTTGAAGTAGAAGAAGAAGATGCAGTATAAGAATAACCATAAGCACAAAGTGCATGTCCATGAGAGGTAGATACTGAAGACAAATCTATGCTGATGTGGTGCTTCTTCATTGTTGCTTCCAAGGTTTCCATCTTCTTGAAACACTTAGATTCATCATGATTATATTTTTCATAATAGTTGCAATGACGCTCAGTCTTCTTTCCTTTTGGCTTGAATCCTTTGTCATTTTTTAAAGAATGAGCTGACTAAGAGGGTTTGGGACCCTTGTTTGACTTATTATTGCGAAAATTTTGTTTCTTGGGAGGCTTGGATTTTTCTTTCTATTGGGACAATAAGAATTTCCCAGATGTATCTGCATTGCTAATCATTTCAAGATGGATGAGCTTATCTTGCTCTCTGGTTAAGTAATCACAAAATATTCAAGACTAGGCTCTTGATAGCTAGCTGGATTCAATGATTCTTTCATGGAGTAAAATGTAGATACATACATAGAATATGCAGGCCAAAGTTTGGAAAGTATGATAAATGCATTGTTTTTCTTCTCTCTTAATCTTGCATTCTTCATATAAGAGTCTAAGAGTTTTGTACTTAGATAAATAATATTGAATGCATGAAAAATCACTGGGATTTAAAGAAATCAACTCATTTTCAAGTTGATGACCTCGAATTTTATTGTGTTTACCAAACACAGCTTCCAACTTATCCCAAGCTTTATCAAGTTCATTAATTCTAGATATGTGGAATTGCAAATCAGTAGAGATTGACATCCCAATCAATCCATGAGCTTCATCACATCTATTTGCCCATTTTATTTTATTATCATCATCAGTGGGTTCTGTTTCTTTCCCTGAGGTTATTCTGAAAATTCCCCTACTTTGTAGAACATCCTCCATACGAGAGTTTCATGAAAAATAGTTGGAACTAGTAAGTAGAATATCACAAGAGGTGACCATACTGTAAAATAATGGTTGAAAAAGAAGAAACCAACTGTCTAGATGAAAAGATCTCGAAAAATTAGACTGTTTCAAGAAAAAACGACACTGAAAATTGATTTTGAAAGATGAAGTTATGCTTGATCAAAGAAAAATGTTGAAGATGTCCCCAATAGTGACATGGCAGATAGAGAATGACCAACTAAAAAAAAGAACCCCCCTCTTCCCAAGATGAACCTTTGAAAATCACTTTACAAGAAAGTTGCTTTAAGTGAATCACTTTTGTAAAATAAGTGATGTTCACTTTTACAATCCTGTTACTTTTAAATAGTGCAACAAAAAAAACTAAAAGACTTAAGTGACTCACTTTTTTTTTTAAATTTAAGTGAGATGCACTTTTACAATAGAGTAACTTAAAATTAGAAATTGCATGCACTATTAAAAAAGTAACTTAACAAGACTTGAACTCAAAACCTATTAAGGAATAAAGCAACTTTGAACCAAGTGAGCTAATATTAAAAAGTATGTAAAAGAAGGGAAGGAAGAAGGGCTTTTTTTTTTTACTCTTCCCTCTCGGTCTTCCTGCTTTTGCTTCTTTTCCTGCAAATCACACCACAAACCGGAAAAAAAAAAAAAAAAAAAAAAAAAAAAAAACGTTTCCACGCTTTTGGGGTTAGATCTCGTTAGCTTTCCTGGAAAGTCTACGTTTTCTTTTTGTTTATAATTCACCGCGATCGCGCAAGGTGCACGGTAAAGAGCATAGACAGCCGAGAAAAACCCTTTCCCTTTTTTTTTTTGATTCGTCGGGATCGTGCAAGGTGCACGACAAAGAGCATACGCAGACAAAGAAGGAAACAACCCGAGACAAAAAGATCTAATAATAAAGTTGATAAAATATGAGATATTATTTTCTTTTTAAAACAAAAAATATAAAAAAACGTCATTGTAACATTATACCTTCACATATGGTGAAATGGGCGTTTTTGGACCAAACATAAGCCGCTTTCGATGAAATGAAAATCATTTCCCAATGGAAACAATGCTCTGGATGCAATGGAACACCTCCTGCATCCCATAAATGCACAAAAATTACAGAATCAGAAACCCTTTCAAAGTTTCGCCAACACCAGTTCAAGATTTAGATCATAACCATAAGCGACTCTTCATAAACGCTATGATACCATGTTCGGGTACACAGGGCACTCCCAAAAGACCAAACACCTAGAGAAGCCACTCACATAAATAGATCACAGATCGACAAACCGATGTTTTGATGTGGTTTAAACCCTCGAGAGGACAACACCCCACGACCCCAACCAAATAGCTACTTGTGGCAATTTATTATGCAAAATAAAGAAAGTTACAAATGAGCTTCTCATAATCGATCAACTAGCCAAGGACCCTCCATGCTCTTTAAATAGATATCATGAACCAATCGGGTGTTAAGCCACGGATCAAGGGTAGATATGATCTAAGAGAAGATGAACCGTCGGATCACTCTATGTCTAGAACATATCGTGATCGTCGGATTAGATATTTACAAATGCATAATAATACATACTAAAGAAACACACTTTACCTAACGGATATATTATCACAATTTGATCTTAACTAACTCCTAAGTGTCTAAATATCCTAACAGTAAACGCTTTTCAGAAAGATGTATCTGTAAATTGTCGGCTAAGTTTAATCTTGCATGAAAATGTGACTATATATATAAGTGATATACTAAAAAACTTGTTGAGATCACTTAGTAAATGCGTAAAAATAATAGAATGCAACATGTATTTATAAATTACAAACTTTCTAAACAAAAAAGACACTACTCTTGGAAATCTTAAAATGAACTATTAAATGTGTAAAGCTTACATTACACTCTTTATATATATGATTAAATTCCACCTCCTATTATCCTTAAGATTGAACCCTAATAACTTTAATGATAAGAATAATAACTCCATATATCTTCATTTTCTCTTCATCGTCTATCTTCATTTTTTCTTCATCATCTACACATTATGACTCTGAGTTTGCCATGAGTGGTTATTAATTGTTTGGCTTCCTTTAGAGATGTGTAAGTGATAGAGTTTAGCCTTCCATCACAATGTGGTTATAAAATAAGTGATATATTAAGAAACTTTATACATGATTAATTAGTATACATGTAAAATTTATAAGATGTTAAAGGGTAATACTCAATCTTTGCACTTGGTTCCAGCCATTATAACATATAGTTTATTGTGACAAGGTTGAAGAGTAAGCACTTTTTGATAAGGGATATATTGGAATATGGTATCGGTTTATCTTACCTTTACTGAAATATGTGAAGGTGGGCGTTTGGAGGAAGTGAGAATTCAGTTATTTTGAGAGCATTGCTTTGATATGCCAAAGGCCTGTGGGTCTTCTAATTTTTTTGGTTTTGACTCATATATGTGAAGTTTATTTCCTGTTGATTAGTCATGAAATTTGACTATGAGAGATGACCCTAGCCTTGCCTTGATTAATGCCTATGGGCTCTTATTATCTTCCTTAGGGTCATACTTGGCTGTTAGCTATGCAATGAGTTTATGAGAGGAACATTTCTGGTACATAATGCCTGGTTTTGTCAGTAGCAGGTTCTGAAGAAACACACTTTCTTTGTATTTTCTATCGATGTACATTGTATTTGCTGGCTAGTTGTTAGTTGTTAGAGGCCGCTTGTTTGGCTCTGGTATTTCCTAAAGATGTACACAATTCCTTTGATTCAATAGAATACCACAGAGTGCTTTTTTCATCTGAAAAAAAAGGGACATGTTGGAATGTCTTAATGTATTTCAACCCTAAATCAAATCACATGTTTCTTGTTATATATATAAGGGACATGTTGGAATGTCTTAATGCATTTTAACCCTAAATCAAATCACACGTTTTTTTTGTTATATATATATAAAGTCACAAGTTTAACTTGGGTATCTATCTATTCAGAAACATTTTCTTTATACAAGTTTAACTTGTGACTCTATATATTCAGAAACATTTTTACATTTTCTTTTGTATATGTGGTTTTTGAGTTGTTTTTTATATCGTATTTTTATAAAGATAAGAAACATTTTGGGGGCAGCCTTCAATCTATCTTTTTTTGATCTTGGTTTTTGGGTTTTTGTACTTGCTTCTTGCCTAGATAACTACTTTTTCCCTTTTTGTGGGACTCTCTTATTATTACCTTTGGGCCTACTATTTTGTCCATAATCTGACTCCATTTTAGACATTTTTTCTTATTTACCTTGAGTTCATCTTTCTTTTCTTTTTAAGCTTATTTGACGACCACTGTAATGTCCTTTGAACTATTTCACATTTTATACTGTCTTGCTTATATTTTAATCAAATATAATTAATTTTCTTAAAATATATATATATATATATTATTTTTTTTACGTTGTTTTTTTCTATGAGGATAGGATGACAACCAATGAATTTGATCTTGCTTTACCCATGCTCCACTGAATTACAAATATCCTAGGTGACGTTTGGAAATGATGATTAGGAAAGTTTACATAAAGTGATTTAACATATTTGAATAGTGGTCCCATGTGGAGCAAAGATTAGGATTGTATAATGACATTAATTTAAAGTTTACTCAAATGCTGAAGAAGTCGCTATAATGTTATGAATAGTGTATATGCTAATTACCATCATTTGGTGAATTGTTTGACTCGCTTTTGGAATGTGTAGGCATTGAACGATTATTAATGATTGGTAGAGCCATTTTAGATTGCGACGGTAAGCTTATTTGCTTTATGATTATGGTTGAGAGTAGTTATTTTTTTGGATTGTGTATGTAATTGGAAGGTATTTCAAATTGTTTAAAAATTAATTTTAGAAAGGTAAGATATACATTATTTCTTAAAAGCAATGGTAAGATATATGGATTTTAAAGCATGGGTGGTTTAGTAAAAGCAATGGTAAGATATATGGATTTTTAAGCATAAGTGGTTTAGTAGGAATTATTATTTGTTGTGCTTATTTTTATTTTAATACATAAATGTATATGTTGTGTTAATTTTTTAATGAATGTGAGATTAGGTTTTTTTTATTTAAAAAAAAAGTATTTGTGTCATAAAATTAATTGTAATGTATATATAATTTAGATGTATTTAACTTAATAATGAGCATTTTTTTTAAATGACATATGAAAGTTGGATATTATAAAGGATTTTTTTGTTTTTTTTCTCCAAATTTTGTATAGAGGGAAATTGGAAAGATGAGAAACAAGGATATTTACATTACATCCAATCAAACATTATATTAATATGAAGTACTAATTCCATATTTATAATGAAATGTATATGTTGTTGTGGGTTATACAATTGATATCTGATTAAGTTTTTGTATAACAAAGTATTTATATCATAAAAACAATTCCAAAATACATAGATTTTAATTATATGCAACTTAGTAATAGACTTTTTTGGAATAGTATAGGAAAGAAAATCGTATAATCAATATAATGAACAATGTTAAAATTATTTATTTATGTTTTAATAAAAAATATTATTTTATTTGAGAATAGTTTTGTAATTTATTTTAATTAATTTTATTTTATTCTCTTTGGAATTTAAATTTTAAATATAAAATATCTTAATTCTAAAAATATTCCAAAACTATAGTAAAATTGCAAAGATCTTACAACGTCAAAACTATTGAAATAAATGATAAGTTAAATCTCTTTCTCTCTCTCTCTCACACACATACACACATGTTAGTATATTAGAGCTTTTGTGATCAAGCCGTCATTAAGTCAAGGTCTTACGAGGCCAAGCTCCCGAGATTGGTGACGACAAAGCGGGGCCCCTTTAGGTGGCCCCCTTGGAATTATTCATTGTTTTGAAAGTGGTCGAAAACACGTTATGTCCACAAGAATAATTCCAAGGGAGCCACCTAAAGGGGCCTCACTTTGTTGGCACCAATATTGGGAGCCTAACTCTGTAAGACCAAGAAAGTTAAATCCTTGATCTTAACTTAATGACAACTTGGCCACAAAAACTTCAACCAACTAACATACTCCACATAACTATATAGAATTAAAATTTTCTTAAAATATTAAAAATATGAAAAAAACTTCTTATCCCTTAAACCCAAGACAATTTTTTTTTCCTTTTTTATGATATATTCAAAGTATTAAAATCATATCTAGAAAACCATTTTTTTGAAAAGCCTAAAAAACTTTAAAATTTAACATAGGTCTTCCAACCCTAATATCTATATCTAGAAAACCATTTTTTGAAAAACTTAAAAAACATTAAAATTAATATAGCTCTTCAACCCTTATCAAAATATATATATATATATAGTTTGTTTGAAATTATTTAAAAAATTTGAATTTAATAAAAGTTAAGTTTATTTATATTTTTTTATAATACTGAATTATCACACAATTTTAAATTTTTTAAGGTAAAATAACTTTTGAGATATAAAGAATATAAACATGCAGAAGAGGAAGTTGATACTTTCTCTTTTTATTATTATTTTTTAACTATCGGAGCAACAACTTCTTAAGGGTAAATCCAACAACCTGCAAGCCAAATATACCAGTAACTTGTGACTCAGCAAGGGTCAAGAGGTCCCAAATTATACCAGGGTGAGTCTCTCTCCCAGGGGTCACTTACCCTTTGAACCTTGTCACAATGGGCCAATAAGCAACCCTACCCCCGTTGGTTTTGAACCTGTAACCTATACAGAGATAACACATGTTCTTAATCATTAAGCCTCTTTTTATCAACTCTTAGTTGATAAAACAAAATCCATCTAATGTCTTTTATGAAAATCTTATATACTTAAAAACTTGAGCAAATAAAGCCAAAAAGTTAATTTCAAGAGTTGTTTCCACACAAAAAAGAGAAAAGTCCTTTAGCTTAATTTGGAAAACCAATAAATGAAAAGAACAACAACGTAAGTTGCATAGTAGCAAGTCCTTATCTTTAGTGTTTATTTTCTATTGGTTAAAGAAACAAGTCTTTATTGAGATTTTTATTAAGCATAACCTAGGAATGGGGAAACAAGTACAAATGAAGATTCATTGCGTTCAAAAATAAGATTGACTTGTTTCATGAGCAAGTGGGTTGTTTTAGCCTAAGTTGGTTGATACGCACTTTACTTCATCAATTTTCATACATAACAACTAACTTTTTTTATTTTTTATTTGGCTTTGAAACATTTACTTAATTGTTTGGCACTGGTGTTTGTTTTGGGATAAGTTCATTTAGCATGAACCATAAAACTCATGACTATATAAAACGTACAAAGTGTAACTATACACAATATATAATATAATACACAATATAATATAATCTAGATAATAAGTAAATATTTATATCTAACAAGACATGAAGTTGGCATTCATTTGAAAATGGTAATTTACAAAAGTACACATGTAAAAATGAATATGAAAAATATAAAACAATCATTATACATGTTTTCAAATAATTAAATGTCCAATATTATCATCACCGCTTTTATAAAATTTAAATAATAAAATCAATTTCAATACAAAAAAGTTTGTGCCATCTTTTTAATCCGAAGAACCTATTAAATCTCGAAGGAAAAGGTAAAACTAAAAACAACCATTTTACATGCCTTCACACATTAAAAGCTTAAAATGATCCATACTAGTTTATTTAAGTTATAAATGATGATTTTTCTTGATACTATAAACATATATGTATAAATTATGCATGTTCACTTCTACCATGAGTATGTTCTTAATCTAAATGTATAGACGATAGGAAATATAATTTCTTTGGATTACGAGCGCTACTTTTTATTGATTGCATCTTGTAGTTTAAGATACAATTGCTAATTTATGATTGTAACCCATTTAAGTCTCGACTAGAGGCACTAGGTTACACCCCTTTATTTCTCTTATCAACTTGATTTGCTTAACTTTCCAGAAGAGGGGGTCCCACTTTTGGTATAATTACTAGTGTTCTTGGCCTCCTAAATTGATCCATATAAGCACGATCTCTAGAATGCAGTAGTTAGGGACTTCTATGGTGGAAAAATGTGAACTCAATGAAATCATCAATTTGAATTTGACATAAAGATACATAATAATAAAACAACTATTTGGTATAGTTTGGTATTTTTTTTGCAGTGACATCAAAGAAGTTGGATTTAGTCTTTCTCAATAGCAAGAACACAACTAATTCTTTATCCAATCTATTGGATTAGGGCACAACATAAAATTAAGTGAAGAAGGACTATTTATTTCTAAAGAGCATCATGGGGAGACGGACTCTTATGTTTAAATATCAATTTGACTTATGTGATACTCAATTACCTAAACATTAAAGAACATTTTAGTAGATATGCTCACATGTTGGTGTCATTGTGTGTTGTCCCTTTTAATTTTGTAATATTCAGCGACATGTACCCTATACTTGGTTTTGTTTAGATATTTGACTTCAAGGTAAATTTAATTCATAATGAATGCAACGAGGTTAGCTATGGGTTTGTAGCAATGGTTTTCATTGGTTAGGTTACATTTGCTATGTGATGTATTTCATTATTGTTAGAATTTTGATTTACAAGGAATTATGTTAGACTTTCATTCATTTAACATGTCACAACATAATAATTGCATGCATAAGGATCACTGAAAGAAATACATTCAATAGTAAACATAAAGACACAAAGATTTATCCTAAGAAAATCCTCTCACGGGAAAAACCCAATAGAACTTCCTAGTATAGATTCATCAACCAAGTACAATGTCACAGTGTTAACAAGAAGATTAGAGCTCTCTTACAGAGGAACTCTTAGATTAGAGGAAATTTGAGGTCTAAAATGGGGCCTCCTAAGGAAAATAATAAAATAATAGTTAAAATAATAAAATAATATTTATTAATTTTGGAGGAATAAAGAAAAAACTACTCTTTTTGTTCGCATTTCAACATATCTCCATGTGTTTTTACTCAAATTTCGAGTGGGAGCACTCGTTGGATGAGGATTAAAATTCTGCATCCAACGAGTATCCACATTGCATACTTTTGATGGAATCCACTACCCCCAAAACAAGAAATACCTAAAAAAGCGTGATGATGGCATCACCATCACATTTTTTTAGGTATTTCGTGTTTTTGGGGCAACAAGTTTTTCCAAAAGTATGCATTGTGGGTACTACTCTAACCCAAAAACAAGAAATACCTCAAAAAGTGTGATGATGATGTCATTATCACGTTTTTCAGGTATTTCTTATTTTTGGGTATGTGGGGTCCATGAAAAGCATGCACTGTGGGTACTCGTTGGATGCAGAATTTAAATCCGCATCCAACGAGTGGTCCCACTCAAAATTTGAGTAAAAACATCAAGAGATATGTTGAAAATATGAACAAAAAAATAGTATAAATATGTCAAGTCAACCATTATGGTTGACTCATTTTATTCAAATTCTATTGGTTCTTGATTTGCAACTCATCAAGAAATTATGGTTGGCTCGTTTTCTTATATAATAACGTGTTTTCTTATAAGGCCCATTTTAGACCTCAAATTTCCTCTAATTTAGATAAACCCTAGATTAAGAGATATATGTCTTCCAAGTCTTCTACAACCAAACACAATCTTCTTCTTAGCTGGAGCGAACCTCTTCGTTGAACTTGTTTATTATGAGTGTGTGCCCCAAATGAGGAGCGAGACCCCTCTACTTATACTTGTTTTCGGGGTGACTTTTCCTTATGGGTCTGACTTGTCTTTTTATGAGGATAAAATACAATATCATTTTATTTCTTGAGTTGACATTACAAATACAATATAACATTGTTTTGTTTAGGGTTTTACATTGCAAATACAATAAGGTAAATACAATAAGAATATTTTTTTGAAGTTTCATCTTAATCCAACTCTCCCTCTCATCAAGGAAGGTATTCTCTTGACAAAGTCTTCAACACTGCTTCTGTTATCTTGTACTTGACAGTTTACCTGTTGACCTTTTCATGAATCTATCTATCTCTATAAGTTGTATATGAGAAAGCCCTTTTTTGTCACATCACGCATCCAGGATCTCAACATAGCATCTCATTAGTGGGAGAAGCTTCATTGTCCTTTCATAACTTTCAAGTCTTGACGTCTTTTTAGACCTTATGTCATCATGGGAATTCCATCTAATCCATATCCTAGCTATGCAAGTTGCTCATGCTAGCTCTACAAGTTGCGCATCTTCCAGCTATGTAAGTTGCGCATGTCAACTTTGGTTGCAAATTTTCCATCTCTGCAAGTTGTGCATGTCAACTCTATAAGTTGTACATTTTTCAGTCCAAAGACTGTGCATGCCAAATTTACAAGTTGTGTGTCTGCCAGTCCAAATACTGCGGATGCCAAATCTACAAGTTGTGCATCTTCTAGTCCGAAGACTACGCAAGCCAACTCTAGTTGCACATCTGCTAATCTCAAAGACTGTGCATTGTGATCGTAAATGACTACTCATTGCTACCACACTCAGTGTGCTACAACATCTTGAAATCACATATATTACTCATCACTCGCTCTCATTAGGGAATTCCATTTGGAAAAATACAAGCTTGTCCCTGAAGTACTCAAACTTTACCCTTGATAGAGGCTTGGTCGACACATCGACTATTTGCTCATCTGTCACAACATATTGGAGCTTCACAACTCCCTTCTGTACCATATCATGAATGTAATGGTACCTAATATCAAAGTGTTTGGACTTGTCATGAAACACAGGGTTCTCTGGCAACTTTATGCAACTTTGGTTGTCACAATAGATGCAACTCACCTCTAACTCAAGATCAAGCAATCATGCAAGGAACTTTCAAAGCCACACAACTTCGCTATTGGCTGAACATGTTGCTATATACTCTACCTCGACCGTATTGATAGCCACACTAGTCTACTTCCTCCTGAGCCATGAAATCGTAGTTGACCACAGACTCAATCAACATCCTGAAGTGCTCTTCCCGTCGGCAACACTACCAGCCCAATCTAAATCAGCACATCCATGCAGTCTCATCTCACAATGTGAAACATATCTAAGTCTATAATCAATTGTATTGTTCAGGTACCTCATCACATGCATTACAGTAATCAAGTGAACACGTCTCAGCTCAACCATATACTGGCTCAATGTGTTCACAACAAATCATATATATGGTCTCATGTTCGTCAAGTACATCAATGAACCAATCATATGTCTATACATGGTGGGATCCAGTATCTATGATGAAGTATCACTCAATAACTTCAGTTTTGTCACCATCGGTGTAGGCACGACCTTACAATCCATTATCCCGAATCTCTTCAAGATATCTACAACATATTTTCCTTAATTTAGGAAAAGGTCATTTGGTCTCTACCATACCTATAGACCCAAGAAATAGTGCATCATACCTAGGTATTCATTTCAAGCTCTACAACAAGATCATCCTTACATTTAATGATGAGCTTCTCATCCCCTGTCAGAAACAGGTCATCCACATATAATTGCAATATCATTGGTCCACCATCTACAACCTTATAGTAAAGGTTGGGATCTGTTTTACTCTTGGTAAATCCCAAGCTCATAAAAAAATTATCAATTCTGTCATACCATGCTCTATATGCTTTCTTTAGGCCATACAAGGCCTTCTTCACTCTATACACATGTGTTTTCCTGTCATGTGTCTCAAATCCTCGTGGCTTCTCCACATACACTTCCTCTTCCACTACACCATTTAGAAAAGTTGTCTTCATGTCCATCTGGTGTAACTTCCATTTCATCTTTATAGCTATCACAAGTATATCTCTAATCAAATTGTATCTCACTACACGAGCAAAAGTTTCCTCATAATCTATACCTTCTTTCTGAGAGAAACCTTGTGCCATGAACCTTGCCTTCTATTTCTCAACATGGCCATCCGTTGCATGGTTCATCTTGTAGACCCATTTGGAAGTCACCACTGACTTCCCTTTCGGTCTCAGAACCCACCAAATTTCATTCTTCATAATTGACTGATATTCCTTGATAATGACATCCTTCCATACTTTCTTATCAGTTGCTTCCTCATAACTGGAAGGCTTTGCATCAATGATGTCACATAACAATGCTACATAATTGAAATATGGTCAAGGTTTCTTGCTTTCTCTAGAGAATCCATATGGATCACCATACTTATATGCACCATGAATAATTTCTCGAACCTAAGCTGGTTTTATCTTATGTGTAATCATATATTGAGGTGGATCTATTGATGTCTTTAGTTCTACCATGTCATGGTCACCCGGAATATACTCTTCCGAAGCATCATCATCTGTTCCTGTCTTTGAAACTCTAGGAGATACAGTCTCTTCATCATGGACCTCATTTATATGAGTCTTCCTAGATCTGCTAAATGTTGCATTCTCATTGAAGGTAACATCTCTATTGATTCAATATGTCTATAACCAAGGATATACACCCTGTATGCCTTCTATGTCTCATTATATCCAACAAATATCCCCTTCTTTCCTAGAGGGTCCAACTTTGATTATTCTCTTTTGGAACATGCACCTATATTGGAAAACCAAATATCTTTAGGTGGTTGACATCTCTTCTCGTGTCTTGTTACCATGTGCACTATGAGAAATTATATTTTGTACATATACAATAGTCTTGGCTACTTCTACCCATAGGTGCATCGGTAAGTCTTGATCATGTATCATGGACTTCACTGCTTCATAATGGTCCTCACAAAAATCTCCACAAGATATAACCAATACTAATTTAAACAATTATCAACAAAAATATATGTGCTAGAATAAGACAACAATTTAAATAAATAACACTTGTTTCATAAAACATTAAATACTTATATTTTCTTGTTAGGTTGACTACCTCTTTATCTATGGTTCGTTGCAAGAATGTATTGAATTTATCAATATCATTCCACACATGTCTAAATGTACTATGTCCAAGATTCCTTTGGCTTAACTGCCACTGCTTGGAAACAGGTTCTTCTCATTCTTTCCTTGTGCACATCCTTTGCATACCCCATCATGCTCTACTTGGATCTCTAGAAAACCTGTTACCACCTTGCTCACGATTATTCTTTGTAATTCAAATGAGCAAGTCTTCTATGCCATAGTTCACTTGGATTCATGGTGTTGTGTACTAGTGTTGAATCAATGTCCCTTTAATTTGTATAATCCTTTTTCAACACCAATCATGATTGCATCATCAATGGTCTTTCCTTTTGGCCACATGATAACTTCTCCATCAACGGAGGAAACTTTGTATCCCTTATCATCCATTGTTGAAATGTATAGGAGGTTCTTGTTCAACCTAGGTACATATAGCATGCCCTTCAACTTCATGGGATTTATGGAATCCAACTTATAGGAGGATTCTCCTACCCCTTTAATAGGATACAAATAATTTTTATTTGTGTGCAAATATATATTTTTCAGTTCCTTATGATAGAAATCTAGATTAAGTTTCTTGAGAGCGAGATGAAGATGTTGGTGATCATGATAGAGATTTAAACCTTTGTAAGAAAGCCAAAGATCCAGATTCATACCCACTATCTTATCTACCACCTTGTTAAACACCCCTTCTGGTTATATATCCCCTAGTTGTTTCATAGTCAACATACCTTTCATTTCCAAATAGACCAATGGTGAGGGTAACAAACTCTTTTTTACTTCATTGTTTAATCTAAACACAATAATCAAGCACAAATGAGCCTGCAAAAAAAAATAACTCTATGGTCTTTTCCATGTGCATACACAATAGTCCCATTATACCTATATACCTGCCCAAGCACTTGTTGGTTCATATGTGTAATTGTTTACTATGGCTATAGTTGCTCTTGTGTTACGGAGAGAAACTTCATATGGCTTGGGGTAGACCACATCAAACTGAATGACACCAGAAATCAATCCATTTCAATATGCAATAGAGATAAATGTTGCTAACACTAATGGATATGAAATGTACCTTATTCTGGACGGCTGTAGTAGATCCCTGTTGATATTTTCAACCACGCTTGTACCTACATTCCATTCTCAACAACAATGAAACAACCAAGTATGATATATGTTAAGTGTTAGTCCTACTCTAGCATATATAAATCCAACATGTATAATCAAAGGTAACTACATCCATGGACACGAATATTCATAGTCACACACATGCAATGGATGAGAAATGGATATTTCTATTAATAATAAACAGAGACAATAGTGACAAACTCTGTCGACACCTCGTCGAAATGGAGAAATCGAGTCCTCCACCTGGGCCTCCACCACTTCAATCCTCCATCTCAATAGCAAGCTCAGAAGACAATCAAAATCTTGGGAATAACAACAATGTGTGCTCAAAAGGACAAATGGATGTAGACTCAAGCATGAATGGGGAAAGAATCCACTATAGTTTGCTTGCTCTCATAGGTTCTCCTCCTCCAATGCATCCAAGAGGCTCAATATATAGCCCTTAAATAGGCAATGAAGGGTCGAGTCAGAGCATTTCCAGGCATATGGAAGGCCAATGGTCAAGTTATTTGTGACTCATTGAAGAAAACTCCAAATATTTTTTTTTATGCACATTTCCCGATGTATGCGGGCCACAGTGGGACAAGCTGCATGTACACGTGAATTTTAAACTAAAACCCACGTATAGCAATAAACAAGGGGTTTTTAAGGGATTTCTTGGAGAATCAAAGTATATTTTGAGCAAAGGGGGTCTAAAGAGTTTGCATATGGACATGGAAGGCCATGAAACTATGATCTACCAAGTGTGGTAAAATCAACTATAACAGTAGGGTGTTCTTCTATTAATTTTTATTCATGTGCAAATAAATGTTTTTTAGTTCCTTATGATAGAAATATAGATTAAGTTTATTGAGAGCGAGATGAAGATGTTGGTGATCATGATAGAGCTTTAGACCTTTGTAATAAAGCCAAAGATCCAGATTCATACCCATCGTCTTATCTACCACCTCGTTAAGCACCCCTTCTGGTTATATATCCCCTAGTTGTTTCATAGTCAACATACCTTTCATTTCCAGAGAGACCATGAGTGTGGGTAGCAAACTCGTTTTTTACTTCATTGTTTAATCTATACACAATAGTAAAGCAAAAAAGAGCCTGCAAAAAAAAAATAACTCTATGGTCTTTTCCATGTGCATACACAACAATCCCATTATACCCATATACCTGCCCAAGCACTCATTGGTTCATATGTGTCACTATTTACTATGGATATAGTTTCTCTTGAAACCATACTTGGAAATAAAATAGGTATTAATTGTATCCAAGGGATCGCTCTAGATGAACCTAGAAAAAAACATTACGAAGTTAATAGAGCTACATATAACGCTTTCCAAACCCATATACCTGCTCAATCACTCACTGGTTCATATGTGTAACGAGTTCATGTTAGCCATCCCATACTATGGTTTTAGTTGTATTAGAAATTGAATGCCATTTAGATCTTCAAGTAGATAGTTCTAATAATGTTTGCAGCAAATGGAGAATGAAGATACAAACTGAACAAAACAAGCCACACAGGAAATGGACAAGTATTGCTCAGGAATTTACAGTGTCATTCACAATAATAAATCCAATGTACAATAGGTTACAAATAGGAAGAATTTGAATGCATTAGGTAGAAATTTGAATCTACCAAGTGGATTTGACTGTATCTAATTGAATCTCTAACTCATGGTCTCTCAATCAATATTGGAGTCCAACAGATCAACTCCCTGATGTCCAATAACTCAATCAATCAATGTAAGCTAGTTAACTCAATGCAACTAAGTGTGGTAGGTAGGAAAAATGTTCCTCCCCTTGCAGCCATGCATTAGCCATGCATTACTAGCGCTAGATAACTGATTGTGAAGTAATTGACAAAGTCTAAGTCCAAATATCAACTCCCTGATGTCCAACAACTCAATCAATCAATTACAGCTAGTTAACTCAGTGCAACTGATTGTGGTAGGTAGGAAAAGTGTTCCCCCCCATGAAGCCATGCATTATCCATGCATTGCTAGCACTAGCTAAATGATTGTGAAGTAACTGAATGTAACTAGGGATAACTATTACTAAATAGTTCCAACTCCACCTAACTGATGGAGGTTGGTGCCGAGACTCCTAGTTGCTCCTAAAATGTAAGGATTGGTCTAGGAGGCGCCCAAACTGATGCATGCACATGCAGTAAGTGGCAGTTAACCTTTAGCAGTGTTCCTCGCACTCTAGTAACTGATCTAGGTGGACCCATTAGGCCAAGTGGACCCAATGGTACTAGTGGACCCAAATAATGAATTAAGGTTCCTAAGTTAGGCAAATACAATCTAATAGACAGTATGGTCAAGGGAGGATTAATAATCCTAACACCCCCCTTGAATCCTAACTTGGAAAATTGGGGCCATGGTAACAATACCATAGGTCACTCAAATACAATCTAAAATAAATAATGTTGCTTAATACAACCGAGGAAATAGGGGAAAACCTCATGGGAAAACCCCCCTCAAAATAAGCAGAAATAGAAATTTTGAAAAACAACTTGTGAAAAATTTTGCTGCAAATATGCAGTAGCAGTATCTTGGTCCTTCTGTGCAGGTGAACCCATGAATCCAAACAACATGCTTATGTCTGGAGGAATCTTCCTCTTTGGAAGAAGAACAATGCACTCAACTAAATAAAAAATATAAACAGTTGCACGATGAAAACTGGACCCATGTAGAGCAGCTGAAATCATCTGAAGAGAGAGAAAACATGCTTGAGAATTCAAACCATGTGAGGAAAACCCAAGAAACTGATGTATTGCAGCCTTTAACAACAAACCATGAGTGGTAAAATCAGCCCCAAGTGTTAGGAGCAAGTTTCTAGGCAGATGCAGAATGTCTCCCTCTTTACTAGTTCTGTGAGGAGATGAGCATTTGACCAAAGGTAGAGAAGCCCTGGGACTATGGAGAGTGAATGCTTGAGATCCATAATCTGATATAGCTTTAGAAATATCCAATAATTCATAAATTCTGATATCAGAAAATTCATAAGAAATAACTAACATTGAATCCTCAACAACAAAACTGAAAGTGAATTGCGGTGCTTGATTTGTCACACCAAAATTGGTGAAACTAGTTATAAGCAATACTGAAAGGTCTTGAATCTTGAAACCTGAATCACATATTATCAGATCAGAAAGTAAATCAGATCCAAAAATATTCATATCAGATCCAAAACTTTGCTCCACCGAGATGGTAGATGCACAATTTTCTCCTTCTTCAAAATTCTGATTTTCGGTGCATGTAATCCTGTAGGAATTTGCTGGAAGCTCTGGATTAATGAGAGTGAATGGATCACTCTTAATATCTGATATTATTTCCATAATATCAATGGTATTACTGATATGCACACCAGAAACATCATTATAGATAGAGAAATCAAATTCCTCTACCGTTTCTGAAACAACCATTGGTAAACTATGAACAAAATTTAAAGAATTACTAGAGAATTTTTGCAAAGAATAGGAAGAGCGTTTTTCTTCACAAACAGAGAGTCGAATGTCTTCTTATGTATCAGCCATGTGAGGAGGTGAGATATCAGGGATCTCATACACTTCAGGAGTAGCAAGAGAAGGAGTCACTCCAAGGAGACTTTCTTCCATTCGAATTGGCTGTAGGGAAAAATCTGCTTCTTCTTCATCTTCAACAATTTGCTTTTCTGTAGGAGAGGGCATGAAATCATCCTGCTGGATTTTACCTAAACCTCTCTCAACATATGGGATTTTAGAGTCATATCCCATTTGACTACTAGGTCCTCCTGATAGAGGGAAAATGATGAAGGATTCCATGGAAGAAACCATGTGGTTGGATGCTCCAGAATCTATCACATAAGCCTTCGACGAAGAGAGGCTTGCATGTAAGCATATCTCATATTCTTCAGTCTATTCTTCATCATCTGACATCACTGCTCTTCATGGAAGGGCATTATTGTTCTGAACACATAGAGCTTTCATCTGGTCGAGGTTCTTCTTCATGCACGAGTGTTCTGGATGAAAATCCCTCATACAGTAGGGACACTTTTTCTTTTTACTCTTAGAGCTGGAGGCCCTTTCAGAAGTTTGCTGATTTGAATCAACTACTTTTGGCTCCTTCTTCTTTGATTTTCCCTTTGCTTGCACTTTGGAAGAGTCAATAACTAGGAAATCTTGATCTTCAGAGGTCTTGATGACTTCGATTTGGATCAACTTGTCTTGCTCCTTGATTAAGGACTCATAAAAAGAATCTAATGAAGGAATTTTCCAATCAAGAAAGCTTTCCCTCTTGGAATGAAATATGGAAACAAATACAGAATACGCAGGGCCTAGTTTGTCGAGTATGGAAAGGACATTCTTCTCATCCTTCCGCACTATCTGCATTGAAGTGCTAGACACTTGAATTTATTAAAGAATTGCTCAATAGTCTCGAAACTGCTGGGATGTAAAGATACCAACTCATTCTCCAGAATGTATCCCCAAGGATCATCTTGTTTGTTAAACAAGCTATCAAGGTTCTCCTAGGATTCTCTGGGAATCCTCAAGCCTTCTAGGTGGAAGAGGAGATATCTGGATATATAAGTATATAAGTACCTGATGCTTCATCACAACGGTTCAGAAACTTGTTCCGCTCAACCGACTGATGGGATTCAGCCTCCCATCCATGAATGATCTTATGGTAGCCATGTTTGCGCAAGGCCAACTGCATATCAACCTTCCAATCAAGATCATTGGAAGTTGTGAGGATCCATGGTTCAGGAGTATGTGAACTCATAATTTCTCCGGCTGGAAGACTTGCAAAGCTTCACACAAGCTATAGAACCTGTAAATTTCACTGTAAAAACACTAAAACATATGAACTGTTAGAATCATGCTTTTCCTCACCAAGGGGAAACAAGCATGAAACCCTACGTGAGAAGGCTCTGATACCATATTATAGTTTGAATTCCATTTAGATCTTCAAGCAGATAGTTCTAATAATGTTTGCAGCGAATGGAGAATGAAGATACAAACTGAAAAAACAAACCACATAGGAAACAGACAAGTATTGCTCAGGAATTTACAATATCATATCATTGGTGCTTTCACAGGTATTCATATTGGCTAGTGGAGCCCTGTGTAGAAAAATAAAAGTCTTCTCAGGTTACAAATAGGAAGAATTTGAATGCATTAGGTATCAATTAGAATCTACCAAGTGGATCTGACTGTATCTAACTGAATCTCTAACTCATGGTCTCTCAATCAATATTGGAGTTCAACAGATCAACTCCCTGATGTCCAATAACTCAATCAATCAATGTAATCTAGTTAACTCAGTGCAACTAAGTGTGGTAGGTAGGAAAAATGCTCCTCCCCATGCAGCCATGCATTAGCCATGCATTACTAGCACTAGCTAACTAATTGTGAAGTAACTGACAAAATCTGAGTCCAAATATCAACTCCCTGATGTCCAACAACTCAATCAATCAATTATAGCTAGTTAACTCTGTGCAACTGAGTGTGGTAGGTAGGAAAAGAGCTACTCCCCATGCAGCCATGCATTATCCATGCATTGCTAGTTCTAGCTAACTGACTGTGAAGTAACTGAATGTAACTGGGGGATAACTAAGACTAACTAGTTCCAAATCCACCTAACTGATGGAGGTTGGTTCCAGGACTCCTAGTTGCTCCTAAAATGTAGGTATTGGTCTAGGAGACGCCCAAACTGATGCATGCACATGCAACAAGTGGAAGTTAACCTCTAGCAGTGTTCCCCACACTCTAGTAACTGATCTAGGTGGACCCATTAGGCCAAGTGGACCCAATGGTACTAGTGGACCCAAATAATGAATTAAGGTTCCTCAGTTAGGCAAATATAATCTAATAGATAGTATGGTCAAGGGAGGATTAATAATCCTAACAAGTTTCACTTGACACCCGACTTGGAAATCCAATGGGTATTATTTGTGGCCAAGGGATTACTCTGCATTAACCCAATGGGCAACAATATGAAATTAATGACATAGCTACATATTGGCATTCCTTTGATTGTAGTGGCCTATTGGAAGTTGAGGCTATGAGAATTTTGTGTGAGGAATTCTTCTCTGGAAGATATCCTCAAAAATTGAAGAATGAGACCTTGAGAGCTTGAGATAAGTTGATTTATGCACCCATGTATGAATTGCATCACAACAAAGGCCAAGACATGATCAAATTAAGTGTAGAGAATTTCTATTACCGAGATCGAATTAGATTTTGTATTAAAATCATTGATTTGCGAGATGGGAATAGTGAGATTGTTGATTGTAAGATCACTGGTTTGTTTACTTCTATGATTTGCTTATTCTTGTGGATCTAGTTTCCACCTTAATCAATGTTATGCATTGCTGTATAATTTTGTTATTGTTGCATACAATTATAGAAACTATGAAAAGTTATATTGTATTCCTGTTTTCATTTGGTGTATACACGACGAGTTTGTTTTACTAATGAGGGTTCTCCATCTATAAATGGATTGACAAGAGGATGGAAAATGCTTTCAAGGATGAGGATATCAATGCATACTATTAAATATTTTCTTATTTGACAAAGCAACCAAAACAAATGGAGGTAGTTTCTTCTATTTTGTAGTGTTCAACAAATATTGTTCAATGAATTGTATGGGGTAGAAATAACTTGTAGATCATTTGACTTCATTGCTTACAGTAATTCCAATCCATCTCTCTTTTACCTATTTTCCAATATCATTCTCCATTGTTGTTCCATAAGAATACTAAAAAATAAATCTCTCAGTCATTTAGAACCGATCTTGATACCTTTCTAGGAATTATTGATGAAGGAACTAGATGGTCTCTAGGATAGTTGAACTAGATTCTTTGGTTCAGAAGACCAAGTGTCCAAAATTCAGAGTGAAAGACCACGTGAAAACTTGGCGATGCAACCAACAACGTCACGATTCAACTTCTGGTATCTAAGAGCCTTGTGCAGATTCTTCTTGAAGATGGAGAAGAACCTCTACATTCAACAACACTTGCCTCATACCACTTCCATTTGAGCATTAACGACATTAGTTTATGTTGCAGAGGTGAATGAAGAGTGAAAGGTAAAGGAATACAAGCCATCACCTCGCTTAGCACCCACCTATCCCACCACCAAAGGAAGGATCAACAACAAAAGCAATGATAATAACTTGGGGAAATGAAAGAAGTTCTTTGCAAGAAGAAGTGGTGAATAATGGTGTCATAGAAAGTGTAGAGAAGGTCATGAAAATTAGTGTCGGTTCCTTGGTAGTGAGGTGGCACATCAAGGTAGTGGTGCGGTGCCACATCAAGGTGGTTTCTTCCTAAGGAATGGAGAACATAAAATGTTTAATTTTAATGATAAACCACCCATAGCATTAATCGAGTTGAAACAAAGACATAGACTAAAAAATTAGACATCTTTCTATTTAAATATGTCCGCCTTGAAAAGAGGATAAATAAGAGGTCAAATGTTTAAACAAGTGGATAAAACAACATTTCTCACATGATTGGTTGAATAAAACTATTCATTTTTCTTTTGAATGAAAACATAAGGTTAAAAAAAATGATTTGTGAGTCATTTAATCAAAAAATGACAAGCCAATTGTAAGAGTCCCTACCAACATGAAGGAAAAAACTAATAAGGAAGGAACTCCTTACAAAACTAATTTATACACTGAAAATATATTTTTTACTAAAACATGAACCTTAAAACCTTAAAACCCTATACATAAACCTATAATGTTAGAAACATTTCCCTTCTTCTAATGCAAACATTAATATAGATTTCAATCGACAATTATCTCACCAATAGACAATTATCTCACCACATGTGTTTGAGGCATAATGTACTTATATATATAGAGTTGAGACTCAATAATGCACATTTTTATTATACCTGCCCATAGCGAGTGTATAACAACCTTCAATTTATGTTGAATTGCAATAGGTATAGCGTTTACTATTTTTTTCCCTAATTTTCCAAAGTATTACATTAAACATTGCAACTTTTTAATTTTCATATTTCAATCCAAATTTTCTAGGATACCACTGGTTAACAACTTGGGGTTTTATTTTCGAGTTGACGGTGGGATTCCTAGCATTATAATGGACTTCTTGGCATTCTAGGAAAGAAAGGCCACCTCATCGCTCACTGCCAACCGCCTCAGCAACATCCCTCACCGCTTCCCCTGAGCATCTTCGCCTTCTTGACCATTTACTGTGATCCAACTGTAGTAGGCAATTACAGGTCCTATTGAAGAACCACTGTCAAATTAGGTTAGAAAAGAACACAACTTTGCTTCTTTCTTTGAGGATCTCAATATTCAGTCAGGAATCACAGTACAATAGAGAAAAGAACGAGGGACATAATATAAATGGAGAGTGTATAAATGAAGGTTTTTTTTAAGATAAAGAAGTGTGACAATTATTATTAATAGGTATTAGTGTTATATATATATGAATGAGAGAATATAAATGGTTTTTTTTTAAATAAAAGGAAGTTTGATTTTTATTATTAATAGGTATGAGTGTCATGGCTTTATATATATATATATAAGAGAGAAGGTAAATGGTTTTTTAAATTAAAAAGTGATTTTTATTATTAATAAGTATTGGTGTCATGGCTTGTTATATATATATATATGTGAGAGAGAAAGTTTATGGTGAAGTAAGATGGAGAGTCAATTAAAATTTCTAACTAAGAGTTTAAGGGTGTTGGTTCAATTAATGGTTGTCGATATCATAGGTATTTAGTTAGTTTCATGTTATTAGGTTCAAATCTTATTGGGTGAAGTTCACTAATTTAAGTTGACATTTTTCTAGGGATGCTAAACATTCCTCGGTTTTCTCTATAAAGTCTTCGTTTAAAAAAAAAAAGATTACACGATTGAATGGATTCACAATTTCCAATTTAAACATATGTGGTACATTAAACCTTGTCATTTAACAAGATGACATGTCCACTTGAACCAGTTCTCCCCCTTAAAAAGGGAAACACATTCAATATTGAGATTTATAGTTAGGTAGATAAACAAATCCTGGATGATGTTGGGATTGCGCATGAATGTCTTCATACGATGGAAGTAAAGTAACTTCATGCACTCATGCTGAAAATGAATCTCGTTAAAGCATGTGATCAAGTGTATTGGTCATTTATCATGTTTATGCTAATTTTTATTGGACTCTCATTTGAAGTCATAAATTGGATAATGTCTTGTATTAGTTCGGTTTCCTATGCAGTCTTGATCAATGGGTCTCCTACCTCCTACTTTGGTAGCAACGAGGGGATTAGACAAGGATTCCCTCTTTCTCGTTTATTATTTATTCTGGTCATCGAGGGATTGAGTAGACTTATTACCAAAGCGAAGGAGGAGCATAAGATTAAAGGTATTAAAATCACTCAATCTTTATCTATCACACATTTACTTTTTGTGGATGATGTTCTATTGCTGGGTTTGGGTAATATGGATGTATGGCAACAATTCAGGGATATTATTGATTATTTTTGTAAAGCTACAAGGATGTTGGTGAGTACTGAAAAATATTGTTTCCTACATTCTAACCTTAAAGCAGAGAGTTGTGGGCTTATCAAGTTCTTGTTTCCAAATAGAGTGGTGAATATTAATCAAGGGCTTAAGTACTTAGGCTATCATTTGAATACCAACTAATATAGGCGAGAATATTGGAATTGGCTTGAGAATCGGGTTGATAGAAGGATCAAGAATTGGACCTTCAGGTGGTTGTCGATTGCAGGGATATTGGTATTGGTAAATTTGTTGTTTCAAAGCCTACCGATTTATTGGTTTTCCCTTTTGATGATTCCTATGGCAGTGATCAATAACATTCGCAGAATGATTTTTCACTTTTTATGGTATGGAGGGCATATGTGATTTAAATTACATTTGTATTCTTGGGATAGTTTATCCCTTCCAAAAATTCCTAGAGGTTGGGGCATTAAAATACTTGAGTGGTTCAGTCTTGCACTTCAAGCCAAGATTCAATGGAGAAGCCTATTTGATTCTGGCCTTTGGAGTAGGACCATTAAGGGAAAATATTTAAAATGTTGGTTGATGACTATGTGATGACTATGTGGATTAGGAAGCCAAATTTGGTGACACCTAATGCTTCCATTAGTTGGAAAGGACTTCTTAAGGAATTTCCACTGCTTGGTAGTTGGCTCGAATGGCGAGTAGGAAATGGAATTCAAACTTTCTTGGGTACTGACCCTATTGTGGGTGCTAATAATGACTATCAATATTCATGTGACTTTATTCTAAAGCTCCATAAGAATAATATTTTTGTATTGGCTCAAGTCAGAAGGAAGGGTAGTTTTGGTGGGAGCCCATCGTAATGGTATCAGGTCAATGAACTAGGCTTAGTGGAGAAATTTGTTGAGCAATGGAACAAATTTACTTTGGATTTGAATGTTGCAGGAATTTTTCTATCAAAGGAAGTTGATTCTTTAGTTTGGGATTGGGGGATGCAAATGGTAAGTTGACTATGAAAAAATATTATGAATCCATCGTTGCTTCGGAGGGGAAATTTTCCAAATAGTGGTGGCCTGCTAAGTGGAATTTAAAGATCCCACTAAAAATCAGATGCTTTGTTTGGCTATGTATTCATAATAAAATTCTCTCTTAGGATAACTTGCTCAAGCAAGGATTCGTTGGACCAAGCAGATGTGTGCTTTTTCTAGTGGAGTCTGAGAACGTAAATCACTTATTTTGTCAGTGTATTTTTTTCAAAGGTTTATGGCAGGAGTTAAAAAATAAACTCAAGCACAAGGATATTTGGGGCAACCGTGACTTCACTGAATGTCTTTTTTATTGGTTTCAATCAAGAGAAAGGTTTAAAACATTGCATATGCTTCTGATTTGTGAGGTCTAGAGAGTCAAGAACCCATACATATTTGAAGACCAAAAACATTAGTTGAGATTGTATGTATCTGAGTTCACAGTGATCTCAAAGACTATTCTTTCTTTAAGACAAAAGAGAATATTAGGTGTATCAATCCATTGTAACTGGACAGGGACATTTCAACCAGATTCTTCAATGGAGCTGCCAAGGATGGTATGTGTGGAGTTGGGATGATTTTAATCGTAAAAAAGGATCATCATATTTGGTTAAGGTTCGTTGTGGGTAATGGGAGAAACAACAGGGCAGAATTTTTGGCCTACTGGGGCCTTTTATGATTTTCCAGAAAGAGAAGTGTTATTCGTATCAAAATTTTTGGAGATTCTAAGGTGGTAATTGATTGGAAAAATTGATGAAATGTGATGCATACAATGAACATGGAGCATTGGTTAACCAGGATTTGTACTTTGAAGGCCGACTTTACATAAATCAGTTTTGAGCACATCTTAATTAGGGAGTTGAATATGCAGGGGGGTATTCTCTCCAAAGAGGCTGTTGGGCCGGGGGTATTCTCTCCAAAAAGGCTGTTGGGCCCATGAATGGTCAACTCTTTTTTGAGGAATTCTCAGTTGATCACCTGGTAGATGTTGGTTCCTATTTTGTGTTTTGAATCAGGATACACTCCCTCTGTATTTTGATAGTCTCTTGGTCGGATGTTTTTATGTCTTTTTTCATGTATGGTGTCATTATGTATGGCTTATATGTCAATGTATTTGATGGAGGAGTTTATTGGAGGATTTCATGTTAGTTGATAGAGATTGTAGGAAGATTGATACTATGATGTGGAGACTATGTATTATGTCTTGTATTTTTGCAACTTTAATTTGACAAGCCTGATGGGTTAGCTCGAGTGGTTGAGAGTTGTATTGTAAGAAGAAGGTCTCAGGGTCAAATATCCAGGTGTCTATGCAAGGGCCTCACTCGATGTCCTCATCGGGTTAGGCTCTGTAACCAGGGTCGACGGTTTGCCTTTGGTACCATCCTAAAAAAATGGGGAAGTACCTTTCCCGAGCAATGTTTCATCTTAAAAAAAACTTTAATTTACGACTAAATAACAAGATACAACTTTTTCCTTATTGAAAAAATATGTAGAGTTGTAGAGGCCTCTCACCCCATGGAGCACTAATTCCTTGTGGAATTTTGTCATAGCAAGTTTTTATTTTTATTTTTTATAACACTAAAATGATCCACGAGATTTTATCTTTTACTTTTTCAATTTCACTAAGACAACAAGGTTGATATTTTTGAAGGAGAATGCTATTCTCAAGGGATGATACATGTCGGCATTGAACACATACATAGTTGAAATACGAAGAAAATATTTAACGCCTAACTTTATTTACATAAAGTAGGGGTATGCAAATGATGTTAGTTGTCAAAAGTATCGAGGAATAAAGTAGGGGTATGCAAATGATGTTAGTTGTCAAAAGTATCGAGGAATAAAGTAGGGGTATGCAAATGATGTTAGTTGTCAAAGTATGGAGGAAAGCACAAGAAAAGAGAATGCCTATGAAGTTAGGTGCCAAAATATGGAGAAAAACAGAAAAGAGATTGCACAAATGAAGTTGGATGTCCTCACTTAATCCCTTTGTTTGTTTGTTTAACCCATCAAAGGTAGAGGAATATAACCAGCCCACAAACTAAATAAAGTCTGGATACTAACTAATCCCTTGTTTGTTTGTTTAACCCAGCAAAGGTAGAGGAATATAACCAGCCCACAAACTAGATAAAGTCTAGACACTAACTAATCCCCATTCAAGTGGGGATAATTAGCATTGTTCGACCTAAGTTGGTTAACTCAAACAACCCTATGAACATAGTGACATTAAAATACAAAGAAATGTAATATTTATTTCTTTAAGATGCATGAATGTCATGAAAAAAACACATAAAATACATTACATAACCATGAGAATAACATTTATTTCTTTAAGGCCCAAAGAGTATCACTCAATGGAAAAGATCCATTATATATGTATCATAATTACAGCAATTATGAAATGGTAGGAGACATAGAGGTATAGCATAATGCTCTCCCACCTATGATGGGAGATGAAGAGTCATGTTAAAGATAGGGAAAAAGTAAATAAATTTGTAACCATAGGGTTTGATCCAATGAAATTTACAATAAAATAAATTATAGAGTTTTATAGTAAAATAAATTTATAAAATTATAAAATATTAAAAATAAAATTTGTGTTTAAAAATTAAACAATTAACATCTTCAAAAATTTATAAATATTTAAAATAACAAAACTTGACCATGTAACCTAAATTTTTAAAAAAATTTACTAAATTTTTATCAAAATTATGCTGAAAAACTCTATCTATATATTTCCCACACAAATCTTAAAATTTTTAAACTACGATTAAACTAATGAAACAGAAAGATAGTAAACCAGTCTCTTTATCACTTTTTTTTATATATTGCTCATATATATATATAAACTTGTAAGTTAACTGCTGCACGTGACTCCTGCAGAGTTTGAAAATTCGCTGATTTGAAGCAATCACACCTGAGGACTGTCAAATCTCGTTTTTCACTGTTTGCACCATTTTCGCTGAGGGAAGACTTTGACAAACTCAGTGAAACAGATCGTTGAACCTGGAAAGAAAAACCATCCTCACAAATTCGTTGAACCTGGAAAGAAAAACCATCCTCAAAATTTTTGATTTTTTTTGCTTAATATTATTTGTGCCAGTGATTTACTCTGATATTCAGAGGGTATTTTATTTAATGAAAGGCATCATTTGGTGAGAAACAACACAGAAAATAGAAAATAAATTGACAAGAGTCATGGCACTGAATAGGATGATATTGACTGCCATGATTACAATTCTTGATCTGTTAACAGCTACTGTAGAAGGGCTGATCTGTGCCTTTGACAATACAAAGATGTAGAGACGTGCATCCAACCATTTTATTGTAATAATTTCAATATTATTACAGGTTTTGATAAATTATAAATCTATTTTAATATAATTCAAATAAAACCAATAATCACGTCACCTTATAGATATATGGATTAATTAGTTTTTATATTCAAATAAAACCAATAATCACGTCACCTTATAGATATATGGATTAATTAGTTTTTATATCAGTAGTAAGGAAAAATGGATGATTTAATTTAATAGGCAAATTTTTTGGTATTATTTTGAAAAAAACTTATTCAAGATTTTCCAAAATCCAGGTTAAGTTTTGGAATTTTTGGTATCTTACCAAATTTTAATGATGCTGAATCTATTTTTATCATCAAAATATTGATTAAAAACAAAAATTATAATTTTACAAAATAATATTGAATTGAAAAAAACCAAAAAATGGTCACATTTTTGAACTACTTTATTTTTATATATTTATAATTGATATTTACAAAATATAATGCTATTATTTATATTAACATATTTGTTTTTAATAATCAAATATACAATAAATTTTCATAAACAACATACAAAAACGATTGCATATCCTACCGAAAATCAATGACAAATTACGAGTGACATACTATATCACTTAATAAAGTTAAGTGACAAAGTCTTGAAAAACAATGGCAAATTACAAAAGACATATTATATCTGTTAATAAAGTCCAGTGACAGAGACTTGCACCGTTCTCCAATTAAGCAAAAAGTTGATAAATACTTTTTAGAATCTTAACAACATCTCAGTGTTTTCATTATTGCTCATGGATAGTTAGTAGTGACATGCGACTATAGCACTCCCTCAAGACTATTTGGTCCTACAAAAGAAATATATTTCAAAAATGAAAGTATGACAGAGGTTTGACTAAGTCCCACAAGATCTAGAAAATTCATTATCATGGCCATGTTCTAAATCCATTCACATAATAGTTAATCATTTTTATATATCAAAATTATTATACTTTTTAAAATAATTTATTTTAATAATTAAATAAAACTGATTTTATCATAAAAATAAAAATATACTTTTATTTGAAAATATTAATTATTAAAAATAAATATTTACTATAATTAATCTTATTTTAATATGAAAGTATCATTATTTTATATAATTAGAATCATGAATATTTTTCAAAGTAAACCAATTGAATCTTCAAATGTGAATAAAAATAAATATTTATTATAATTAATCTTATTTTAATATAAAATTATTATTATTTTATATAATTAGAATTATAAATATTTTTCAAAGTAAACCAATTAAATCTTCAAATCTGATTAGTCTCATCATAAAACTAAAATTGAATTTTGTTTAAACATATCAATTATTAGAAATAAATAATTTATTATTAGATGACAATGATGTAAAGTGTATTAATAAAAATAAATAGTTTACTATTAGATGACAATTATGTAAAGTGTATTAATATGAAACATGTATCATTACTATGTAAGTATGTTTTATAGAAAGGTTGATTATTTAGTTATCAACCATTCAATTGGCTCTATAAATGAGGTGGTGATGTTCACTCATGAGACTTGATTATTTAGTTATCGACCATTCAATTGGCTCTATAAATGAGGTGGTGATGTTCATTCATGAGAGTTAAATTTCTCCTAAGTGCATAACATGTTTAGTTAATTTTAAAAAAAGGGGGAGTGGGGTCTTCATTGTTACCCAATCAGTAAGTGTAGTTGATTAGGTGATTGACAAAGTTCTTATATCTTTGTGTCACTAGCACTAAACTTCAAGTTGATAAAATAATACTAATTACTATAGGAAAAATTTAAATGTTTTAGAAAAGTTAATTATTTAAAAATTGAGTACTTTAAACCTCTAAAAGAGCATTATTAGATTCATATATAAGAGAAATTAAATATAAAAATTCTTCTTTCCAAAAATTGGTTCTTTGTAAATTATCATATATTTTACCCTTTTTAAAAAGTTTTTTGTTTAATGTTGTGGTTCACAAACTCCTAGTGGGACTGCTACGTTCATGGGTAGAAATCATAGGGGGGCCACCTGAACGGGCTGCAACCCGTTCACTCTGATTACGAAGCTAACCTGACGGGGACATCAAGTGAGGTTCTTATATAGCTATGTATAGCCACCCGAGGATTTGACCCCGAGACCTTCTACTTACAACTTACAACACTCAACCACTTGAGCTATCCCAGTACCGAGTTCCTTTTTAAAAAGGTATAAATGTTGAAGGTCTAATTTTTTAAAATTAAGTAATTAGATTTAGAATTAATTATTAAGTACGATTGGACTTGCAATCCTAAAGGTATTAGATCTAATGTCGAGGAATTAGGAGTTTGTCTTTGTTAACCCAGATTCTATTCTCATTAGGGTTAATCTAACTCCTTAAGGTTCCATGGGGGCATCTAGAGGAAGTGGTTGAATGTGTGAATCTTGCATTGCATTCCTCATGCACAAATAAGCAAAGGAAAGCCCACCTTCTTGTCATCCATAATATTAGTAAATAACTGTTATGGTAACATTTTTGTGGGTGCAAGAGTGGGAGGGATCATTTTCAACCCCAAAGAACACTAGGATAAGCTTCTCTTGGAGCATCGATGCACTACAAATTTTCAACAAAGGTTGTAATGCCTTATCAAGGAATACAATTACCAATATACCTAACTAGGGAAAGGATTTTAATAATTGGGGATTTCACAATCATGAGACAATCCTTACAAAGGGGGAGTTCCACTTTCTCCCCTCTCCTGGATAGGATATCATGGAAGGACTCAAGGTTATAGAGATTTTTTCAAAATAGTTTTCTTTGAAGTCAAAAGGAAGCTCAATCGACTTATAGATGGCTTGGTGAATGAAAGTTCACGTCAATGAGACATATAATTGGTTATCATGATGGATGACCAAGAACGAGCTCCACAACATTCCTCCCTACCATGATGTTCATGGAAAAGTAATCTAAGAGCATTGTAAAACCCCCAGAATTAATAATTATTATTAATTCTGCTGGAGAATTCTTTATTTATTATTTTATTATTTTTGACAGAAAAGTCAAGAATAAAACATTTTGTAATAAAAACAAATTTATTTAATAAAATATGTTGAAGGGGGACATGAGTGGTATAGCTATTGAAGAGTGTTTGTTGACCCACAAGAGGAAAAAGATAAGTGGCAAATACCACTGAGTGGGAACTTAAGATGTAGGAGGCATCATCCCAAAAAATCAGGTCATAACTCCTAGTTGAGTGCTAAAGAGCAGGAGGCTCATAAATGATCAAGTCCTAGGAAAAATACTATAAATTAGTATGTCCATAAGCAGTAGGAGGCTAGCATTGGACGGGGATTAAACATCTGTGAAATGTAAGAGATGGTGCATTGAGATTTTTCTCTTGTGGTTTAGCGAACAGGCTCGGGAATTCTGAAGCAAGTAACTTACCTTCTCTAGAAGTTAGTTGGGAGGAACGACATCTCCACTCTTGTTTTCCCAGCGTTGGTGCCGAGTTTATACTTTATATTTTTAATGTTGTAGAATATATTAATTCCCTAGATCTGTAGTAGCTTAACTCTAATTGTTTTTTGATAATTTACTGATGTTATATTTGTTCTAAATGAAGTGAAATCATTGTTTCCGATTTACACAATAAATTACTATTTTTTACTGTAAATTTATAATGGCAATCGTTCTATTAGCTATTTTTCTCTACTATACATATTGAAGTTAAATTAGCGACTGGATTACAATGTCTATTTATAAGTATAGATATGCAATCTTCCTATGTAAGCAAATGAATCCATTTTATATAATGTTTATCCCAATTCACTACACAAATCTACAGTGCTAGATTATATAATATTATTATATAGATATGTAGTTTTTTGCTTATCTATAGACATGAATCTCTTAAAAATAATAACAATAATATTACAACTTATGAACTAACTAAGTTAAGTACTAAGCATTGAATAAGATCTATTCAAAAGAAAGTATTGTTAATTATTGCGAGTATTTACATAGGAATACCATAGCTAAAATACACATGTCCCTTAATCAAACCAATGATCTAGACAACATCATAAGAAATCATGTTTACAATTAGATCCCATAAAATCGAAGGTTCTTCCATAGTAAGATAGCATCTACATGAATCCTAGAATATTTATAGATTGGTGAAGAACAAGATTACAGATCGAAGATCCTTATTTTATAGATTGTCTAATCTATAACAGACCTGAAGGGTCATTTTTAATAAAATCATCAACACACCAGATCACATACAAGTCACGGGATTGAATCCCTTTGATACTTTAATCTAAATTATCGGATCAAGGATCCCTTTTTATAATCCACTAGAAGACTTTAAACAATACAAAATCAATCCAAATCTATTTGATACGCCAAGCTATCACATTATTCATTATGATAGAGGAATCAGTGTTTGGACACAGTCCACATTGTGGATGCCCAATGATGTTATTAAACCTTCCAACTATAGCTTTTAAAAAACACATAGTATAATTAACTGCAATCATTATACAGAAGTAGGGCCTCATTTTATTTTCTGTTAAATATGATCTCTTACCTAGGTTACGGGATTGAGTCTCGTATTTTCATAGGTTAAACACTTAAACAATAAAATAAAGTATTCAGAATCGCAAGATTTAAAATACACATAAGATGGTTGTAAGTCCATGCCAAATGGCCGCTACTATTGTTCTATCATCAATGATTCTTAAACAATGAAAGACCCTACAAAGGTTACAAATTAACTAGCTTGAGCCAGATTTTGAATGGCTCTAAGTCTTTTCCATAAAGCTACCATTGTAACACTATCAACAACACATCTTATAACTATACACAGAGATTTTAAAAAGAAAAGGATGCTCTCTTTCCATGGTCATAAGACCATCTATGATGGCAGCTGAGGGTTTCTTTACAAACCATATAAATAATTACTTACATCATTTTATAAACGGCATTGGTTAAAAACCAGTCGAGATAGGTTCCCATTTTTTTAAACTATCAAAAGGGAATACCAGAGTATTTCTACATGCATACTAAGTGGTTATAAGACCGTTAATAATGGCTTCCACTATAAATATCAAAACCAGAATTATGTCGAAAGAAATGCCCAAGAATACGACCCGTCAAGTGAACCTCAAAATCCTACCAGGGTTTAAACAAAAACAAAGAATAATTCATTACTTTACAGTGTCGAATTATGGCCTTAATCTAGCATAACCCGCAAAGGGATTTCCTTTATAAATAGAGGCTAGTTTAAACCTAAAATAGAAAACACTTATTTTAAAAGTCGCGACCACCAAGAAGCCTCACAACCTTGCCCACAAGACCTGCAACATCAAGTGGGATGAGCCAGTATGATTTTGTAGGTTAAAAGAAAAAGTGAAAGCAAAAAATAGAACGAACCAGGGTTGAGAACCACTTACACGAGCGTTCGAAAACACAGACCTAGGAGGAGGTGATCCTGTTGCCTTCCTCCCAACGCCAAACACCTACAAATGAACTAGTTATAATCAGTTCTAACCACATTTTTCACATAACTAAAAAAACCATTATAAAAGTTTACAACATTGGAATTCTTACCTTGGTGTTGGGAAATGAGGGCCAGTCCGATGACCCTTATCCCTCCAAAGTCTGCAGAAACCAAAGAATATCAATAAACAAAGAACTAAAAACTTTACAATAAATATTTTAAGTTTCAAATAGAGTTTTCAGTCATGGTTACATGTTGGAGAAAACTTTTCATGGGTCGGATGTGTCAGCGACTTGATGGAGCTCTGGTTTTAGGCTAGCCACCATCGAGGAAAAAACTAAGCACTCTTCACCTCAGAAAGAACTAGTACCAAAATCCATTAACAATGTGGAAACATTGTTGGAACAAACAAAATTGCAAAGCTCGGCACTCGGCTAGCCTCTAACAAACAACAACACTAATGTGAATCTGAGATAGAGTAAAAGTCAATTTTCAAAACCCTATGAAATTCATTGATCACACCATCTAGGTGTAGGGTAGGGATTAAATCTCATACTGCCTTGTGGTCCTGGTTGTGCTGTCAACTCACAACCATGCCATGTTTTTAATGCCAAGTACCGGAAGTACCAATTAATATCATGCTTGAAATCATTACAACAAAATCATTGCAAATCCAAAACTTGGATGGTGTGTTGATAAAACCAATCATGTACCCTATGCCATGAACCATTGTGGTTAGATTAACATATGTTAAACAAACCTTTATCATGTAAAGTCAAACCTTGCACGAAACCATACTTTGGTATCGTGGACATGTATATGCTAGAACCTCCATGGAGTTGGTTATGGGGCTAGTGCCATCGTGGTCCATGGCTAGACCCATGCCTCTCCCATGGTATTTTTAATATCATAAGTTTAATTCCAATACCTTAGTGCTAGGTTAGGCTAAGGTATTTGGGAAGGGTTTAAAATTATAACATAAGACTAGGTTTAAAATTTAAAAACCATATACATTAATATCATGCATAGTGTAAGTCATGCATTATAAGCTATAAGTCATAACTAAGATCCCATGAAATAGTATCCACTCATATGCTTAAAGAATTGAAAAGAGATACATCAAACCAAAACATGCAGGATCATAAGAACTGCTTTAAGGACAAGAATATGTGGTTCCATGAAAAACATAAGTAGAATAAACCCTTGTTCTTATTCATATTAAGAGGTCATTGTATGGGGAACCATACGTTATAGACCCTAAGCCTCTCATGGTTAGGGGAAGGTCTTTACAGACATAGTGTGAACTATGTTAAGGGAAAGCATTGAAAACAATAAACTAAACATAGAACAAGTAAACAAGTACATCACCTGTAGGAGTATGGATGAAGGTTCCGGAAGGAACTGGCCATCATGTTCATCATCAAATCCTGTCATAAGCAACAAGAAAATAGTTATTGAAACCAACAGTAATTAAACATCGAATTATGATAAAGTAATTGTAAAAATAACACATGTAAAAAAAAATATGTACAATTTTTAGGTATGTTACATAATGATATTAGAGCACGGCTTCAACAATAGGCCTGAATAAGCTCAACATTAAACTACTACTACAAAAAACAATAAACTAACTCCTATTTTTTTTTGGTTAAATTCTCTTACAAATAACAAAGAGAAGCACAAATATATTTTGCAGGAAACATGGCAGATGCAGAGATGTTTGCAGAAGAGGAACGTTACCCAGAACATCCTTTAAATAACGAAGAGGGTAACTTAAGGGATGGAGAAATTTGTGTAGATCTAAATGATAGTCAGGATAATAAATATGAACTAAAATGAATTGTTAAGGAGTTAAGTGTTGATTGCATGGGCAGACCCGGGTTTACTATAATCAACCAACAACACCCCTAGCTCACTAGCCCTTTCGGCGACAGACCGCAAGGCGGCTTGAAGTCTCACCTGAAGTGAATCTAATGGGTTGGACAAGGACTCAAGTGTCTTGGACCAGGTTCCGATGAAATCCTACTCGTCGTCGCATAGCTCTCCTAGCCACGAGACCTCCTTCCTGCGTCTGTGCGTCGCGCGACCTCCTGCTCGCGTCGCACGATCCCGTCGTCGCACAGCCCTTCTAGCCGCGAGATGTTTCTTTCCACCACCGTGCGGTCCTTCTCTATGATGCGCACTTTCCATGACTTGCGATATTTCCAGCCTTAGCGCATCGCCGCGCACCGTGCGACACGCAGCTCCTGCTCAACGCGAAGTCCTCAACCTGCGGTATCACGCACCGCAGCTTCTCTGCCGATGCGATATCACCTCTCTGTGATATCCTACCTCCGCGGTTTAGCGCACTTAGCGTTGCTCGTGTCGACATGCAAGACTTAACATACAAAGCTATTCAATACTGCATCCAGTAGCTGTTTACGCAAACATAAATGAAACACATACAACATGCCAAAGGATTTTAACTTATGATTATCCTTCTGTGCTGTGGTGAACTGGTTAATACATTCATCCATTAAACTGCAACGAAGTCCATAAAATAACTGAGCAATGCATAAGTAAACATAACACCTAAATCAGTCGCATAACACAGATTTTAACGTGGTTCACCTCCAGGATGGAAGTTACGTCCACAGAACTGTGTTTTCTATTATAGCTCAAGGGGAAGGTAAAACACAGTTCTGCTGCACCGCATATGCAGCTCAAGATATTCTCTCTTAGATCTCTCTTCTCTCTATATTACTCTCTTACAATATACTCTTCCCTCTCAGTTGATCCCTGCAGATCGTTACATGCATGCTCTATAAGCTAGCTACTGGTTTCAGTAAGATTGCTACCTCTAAGACCAGAACCAGAGCTCGGCTTTTACAACAGTCTACTTATCCTTATTGCCTATTTCCTTCACGACTGTCTAACTGTCTATCCAACCAACTAGCTAACTAACTAACCCTTTACAATACAAAATTACATTCTTTTATAAGCAGCCCGAAGGTCCTGCTTTTACAACACTGTGGGCCTGTCCCAACAGTAACCCAAACCCTAATTAGTGATAGTCGGTCCTCTCTGTCCTTGAGGTAGCCGATTCCCATCACACCACAGCTCTCTGCAGTCTTCCATGCTTCCCGGCACTGACCATGGGTACTATGCACCGCTTCTCTATTTTCTGTCCTTCGCCTTCAATGCTTGAGCCTCGTTGCTCCTTCTTCTTTATGAGGGTCGCTGAGCCCTCCTGTCTTCCGCCGCTGCCTTCAATACAGTGGGTGAGCTCTCCCTTCTCGGCCGCTCAGGTACCGTTGCCCTTCTTTGACTTTCGTATCTCAAAAAGTCACGGTTTTCGGCTCTGCTCTCCAGCTGGAAACGTGCTACGACGTCGTAGCTCTGCCTTAACTTCTTTCCGCTAAAGCTTATCATTCCGCCAAAACTAGCAGCTTCTTCTGTAGCTGCGGGACCCTGCTCCAACAGTCCCCTAACACTTACTTGTGGCTCGTCCTCGAGCTACCTGCAACAGGCTTCTCCTGATGTAGCTTCTCCTTCGCCTCCTGCGAAGTCTTCTGCAACTTCTGCCGAAGTCCTTCGACTTCATTCTTCATTACCTCGACACGTTCTCTTGGAATTTCGGTAACTCAGTTTGCTGGGCTCTCTTATCCTTTCTGCCCATAGTCACGGTTTCGCTCTCTTCGCTCTTTCTTCTTTATGAGCGCTCTAGTGTTTGAGAAGTGTTCCACATATATCCTTTCCTTTTTATCTGGGTTAGAACTTTTATCACAAGGAAAATCTGTATCTTCCAGCCTTCTCAAACATTTCCTTCCATCTAGAGCCTTGTGGATGGAGAAGAAGCAACCCATGAACTCCACTCCGAGAACAAGCCTTTGTCCTCGTTCTGGAAGTCTCCCCTCCGCTGGGTTTGCAGTCTTCTTCCACTTCTCTTCTCTTCGAAGTGGTCTAGATCCACATGCTGCCTCTGACCCTCAGGTTTCTGTTTCAATACCTTCACAATCTTTCGTGCTTCTCTTAGCTGATCAGATAGGTCAGCGACTTTCTCCCGTTGCTTTCTTTTTCTCATTTTTACCTTCCTCCTAGCGAGAGATTTCTTCTCATCATTCTTCTGCTCTGCTTTCTTATCTTCAGTGATCGGCTCGGCGTTCTTCTTCTCCTTAGCAGAGACTTTGGTGACAACTTCTACTTCTGGCGCTTGACTCTTCATCCCTAGCGACTGTCGAACTTGTGTTGTACTTAATTTCACATCCCTGGGCGACGTCGTCATGGCGGCTCTACGGTCACCAGGGTCAAAACGTCTCAACATGACTTCTAGAGGTTCGTTTTTAGTCAGAATCCGCTTGGCTCAATACTCTGGGCGTGCAGTGGCTTCAAACTCTGGAAATAACTGTACTCTGCAACTTAATTGGCTCTGCACAGGGGACACTTAGCACTGCCTTGCATAGCTCTCAAGATTTGGCAACTGTCACCCTTCCTACTTGAAGGATGTCTGCTTTTATGCCGAAGGCATACTACCGGACGCAACGGTTATCCTGGGTCACACCCGTTGGTCATCATAATTACCTGGACAAGACCCTACCCGTCATTCTGATCTGTCATAATTGCTGAGATCTGATCACGTGTCCCTCAAAGCGTGCATATACAGGCATCGGTGTCATCGGAGATTTACCAAATTTGGAAAAATTTATTATACTGTTACGAAATCTACGGTAGGGGATACCGGTCATTTCTTCATTAACTACCTGTCAGACAGTGACTTGACTAGCCCACTGTCGGTTGCAAACTGAGTACGTGGCAGGGGGAAACATCTTACTGCTGCGATGCAACTCCGCATCACCTGCGCGAACAAACAGTGTCAAAAATATATATATATTTTTTTTCTATCACCTCTTTCCTCATTCTTAGAAAATTTCTACCGGTGTAGACTCATTCCCGGTGCGATTCCTGCTTTCAACTACACTGGACATCTACACCGTTGTGGCTGGTTAAGAGGTGGGGTGGTTATCACTATAGGGCTTAAGCCTGCTGCCATTAATCCATGTGGGAAAAAGCTCCCCGTTCAGCTGGCTGAGCTGAACGGCACCTCCCTCTGTGACTTGCTGTATCTGATATGGCCCTAGCCAATGTGTCTTAAACTTTCCTGGAAACTTGATGAATTTGCTGTCATAGAGGAGCACCAGGTCTCCGATCTGGAAAGTATTATTCTTAATGTGTCTGTCATGCCAAGCTTTTTCTCGAGCCTTCTGCACTTTCTGATGGAATCCGGCGATGAACCTGTCTTCTTCTAAGGAAAGCAGCTGTGCTAGCCTTGCTTCGACTGTGTTTGTATCAGTCATCCTAGTAATCTGAGCGATTCTTAAACTGGGAAGAATATACTCCATAGGCATAACAGCCTCCTGTCCATATACTAAGCTGAAAGGTGTGTCTCGTAAGTTTCTTACATGTGGTCCTGTATGCCCATAAGATAGCATTAACTCTGAGGTCCCAATCATTCCTCTGGCTATTGCAGATCTTAGTAAGAGCATTTTCTAAAATCTTGTTGAAGGCCTCCACTGTACCATTAGCCTACAGGTGGTAGGGAGTGCTCTTATGGTGTTGGATCTGGAATTCTTCTGTTAATGCTTCAATAGTACTGTTCAAGAAATGTGTGCCTTGATCACTCATCAAAATTACTGGGCATCCAAACCTGCTGATGATGTTTTCAAAAAGGAACTGTGCAGCTGTAGCAGCATCACAATTTCTTACTGCTTTGGCCTCTGCCCATCTGGTGAGGTACTCTGTTCCAGTGATAATATATCTCGCACCAGTGCGCTTTCCTGGTGGATTGATAGGACCCACAAAATCTATAGCCCATTTGTCGAATGCGCGCAACGTGACCTGCGGTCGCAGCGGCATTTCATCGCGTCGCGAGGGTTTTCCTACTCGTTGGCAGATATCGCAGCATCTGCAAAATTCCTTAGTGTCTTTATGCAATGTAGGCCACCATAATCCTGCCTCCAGGATTTTCTGCGCAGTCGGTTTTCCTGCGAAATGTCCTCCTGCGGTTCCTGAATGAGCCTCTTTGATAATAGCGTCTTTTTCGTGCGGCATCACGCATCTGCGCAGAACTTCATCCGGACCTAACTTGTATAGGTGATCTGCGATGAGGGTGAAGTATGCTGCTTTAACAACCAACTGCTTCTTTTGCTGCTTAGTAAACTCGTCAGGTCCTACTCCTGTGGTGAGGAATTGAATAATGTCGGCATACTACTCATCTGCAATCTGTATGGAAAACAACGGCGCATCTGGCAGATTGTCTTCTAGGTTACTGGGCTCTTCTCCTGAGTCTAACCACGACAGATGATCCAGTCCTGCATTCAGTCTTCCTGGTTTCACAATGATTTCAAAATCATACTCCTGGAAGAGGAGTAACCATCTGCAGATTCTCCCCCCTAACACTGGTTTATTGACTAGGTACTTCAATGCAGAATGGTCAGTAAACATTTTAAACGAGGCACCCAATAGATAGTGCCTAAACTTCTGCAGCGCATATACCATAGCTAAGCCCTCCCTTTCTGTTGTGGTGTAGTTCTTTTCCGCTGTTGATAGCTTTCTGCTGGAATATGCGATGGGATGGTCAAGATCCCCTTCTCCTGGCTGGGTCAAGACGACTCCTAATGCGATGCCGGATGCATCCACATGTACATGGAAAGGCTTAGTCTAGTCCGGAAATACTAGGATGGGTGCTGTAACCATTTTCTCCTTAAGTATGTCTAGACTCTGCTGGCATTCCTCATTCCATAGGAATTTTACATCCTTCTTGAGCAATTTCTCCATCGGCGCTGTAATCTTTGTGTAGCCCCTGATGAACTTTCTGTAATACCCGGTATGACCAAGTACTGTCCTTAGTTTCTTGACTGAGTTAGGTGCTCAAAGGCTTACAATGATAGCGATCTTGGCGGGGTCTACCATCAAGCCTTGTCTGCAAACAATGTGGCCCAACAAAATACCAAATGGTGCACAAAATATACATTTCTTCAAGTTTAGAGAAATTTGGTACTGCCTACATTTCTCTAACATCAGTCTTAGATCTCCTATGTGCTTATCGATTAGCCCAAATACAGTCCAGTCATCAAAATATACTTCTAAGAACTTATGGATGTATTCTTTAAAGACAGCAACTACTACTCTAGAAAATATAGCTGGTGCATTCTTAAGACCATAGGGCATTACCGTATACTGGAACGAGCCCCATTCTGTTGCAAAGGTGGTCTTGGCTCGATCTTCTGGATGTATTCTGATCTGATGGTAGCCTGAAAACCCATCGGTGAAGGAGTAGACCTCCTGTCCTCCCACGTTGTCTAATACTTCATCAGTGAACGGTGTTGGAAATGGATCATGAAGTGATGCATCGTTGAGTTTTCGCAGATCAACACAGATCCTGATATCCCCTTTTGTTTTCTTCTCTTGCACTACCATAGGGCTAACCCATTCGCTTTCCTCTACTGGCTCAATGATGCCTGCTGCTAGCATTTTATCAATTTCGTCCTTTACTTTTTCTTTGTAGCGCGGATTCAATCTGTATGGGCGCTACTTAACTGGTCTAGCATCCTCCTTTAATGGTATCCTCATGACTCCGAGGTCTCCAACTATTCCCTTCATCTCTGTGAACTTGGTGGGAAATAGGTCCTGATAGTCATGTAGCAGATCTGCAATCTGTCCGACTGTTTCATCGTTCCAGTAGTCTCCAATAGAGGCAAACTTAGCTTCTGTGTCTGTGCCAATATTGATCTTTTTAATCTTAATGGGCTCGGTGATTGCTGGAATCTCTAACTGTGGTCCCTCCACATCGCGAGTCCCTTTTGATTCTGGAATGTTGGTGTTGCGAGGATCCTCATCCGCCTCCTCTGATTCTGATGCAAAGTTATAGCATTCCAACACCTCTTCTAGCTGGATAGTCCACTCAGGTTGGACTGGTACTGAGATGGTGCGATCCTCAAAAATATTTGTCTTGATTATGTCTAGGGCCTGAGCAACACTTGGATGTTCTGACTGAAATGCAAAGGTGAGTAGGAAGCTGTCTGTCATAAGTGACCATGTGGTTGTTCCCTTGCGCAGCTCGGTCTCTGTATACCAATTCCTTGGAACTGTGTCCAATGTGTGAATGAATCTATGAACCCATTCATCCTCTGGAATGTCTGACCAGTTCTGTTCACATATCTGAATGTGTACCCTGGGGTCATTTTCTCCTGTGTACTTCTGCTGGACATACTCTCTGTCGTCAGAAAATCTGATCGCCATCAATCTTTTTATATTATCCCATGATGCGATATTCTCTTTATGCGCATACCACCATCTTGCAGGTGTAGCTCGAACTGCAAGGTCCATAGCTGCGATCCTCTGTTCATAAGGAATCTGTTGCTCAAACTGTTCAAAAAAATCCTGGATATCTGTTAGAGCATGATATGATGGAGTCTCATCGATCTCTGTGCCAATCCACCGCAGTGATTTACTGATAAACGCACATCTGCGCGCTGAGACTTCGTAAAGTCTGTTCTGCCAGTTTTCTAGACCAACATCAGAATCCGATGCGCATGAGCTGTCGCATCGCCAACTAATGTTCCCTTCTGCGGTTGGATTAATGTAGTCACTCTGGTTTGCTGTCATCTGGTAGAGACTCTCCATGTTATGGGCCTCTTCCTCGGCTCGAATAAGTTCAATGTATCTAGGACCTTGGTAAGGATCCAGCAGTGCGATGACCTGGATCTGCGCATCCTCAAAGGTCATTTGTCTTTTCTTTAGGTCAATGACAACTTTGCTACCAATTGCCCAATCAATACTTAATAGTGCTGGATATGGTCGACTGTCGCCAATGATTTCTATAACCTCGAAGTCCGCAAAAGTACGAACTCCTTCAATATCAACTGGCACCTGTGGTAGTCGAACCAATGGTGATACTCGCTGCTGATTAGCTAATCTTAGGTGGATAGGAGATAGGGCTAACTAAGGACTACCCATCTGTTCCCATGTCTGCTTGGTTAGAACATTCACCTCTGATCCGAGATCTAAGACAACCTCATCCATTTCAAACTCACCAATCTGCGCTGTGAATTTCATCTCTCTTCCTGTCCTTGTATGTCTTGTAATATTATGGACAGTGCGGTGTGCACTGCCCGAGAGAGAGGGCTGCTGACACTGATCTATCATGCGCTGTAGCTCACCGACAGCTTTGTCATTTCTCAGGAGTTTCAAGCAGCTGTGCAGGAAGGATTGTACACTTCCTGTCGATTCATCCTCGTCGCATATTCCCAATGTGGTAGCCTGCTGTGCCTGCTCAGGGCTATCGCCACAAGGTGTTTGCTGTGGTACGCCCCTAGACGGCGGTACCTACGGGCCTGATAGTGTAGGTTCATCAAAGGAAGCCTTGGTTTCATGAAAGGTCTCTTTATTCTGCTGTAGGTCGAGTGCTGTTGCTTTACTAGGAGCTCTGCGCACCCACCCCTGACTTGTGTGCTTTTCGGTCTCCTGCGATGTGCCGCTGGTGGAAGCACCGCTCCGAGTCACAATATTGACTCTTGGTTCTGGTTCTGCCTGCTCAGCAACGATAAGTTGGATGTTCTGGTGTGTGGCTGGTTTAGGGTCTCTGATCTTAGCTATCAAGATAGGACACTCTTCTATAGTATGATCATAAGATTTGCAGTAGTTACAAGTAGTAGTGGCGTTCTGACAGTACCTAGCATAGTGTCCTACAATTCCACAATTATAACAAGTGACTGGTCCACGACCTTGGCCAAAACCTCCTCCTCTGCCAAATCCTTCTCCACGTGCGAAGCCTCCTCCACGGCCTCGTCCTCTGAATCCTCCTGCACGGCCTCCGTAAGCCTCATCCGGCTGTGGTCCTGTTGCTGGACCCTGTGTGTCTGCTTGGACTCTGTACACATCATGTTTTCTATCTGACATGAGATCATAAGCTCTGCAGTCCTGTTGATCATGCCCGACGGATCTACAAAAGATACAATATAGGTTTTTAGGTGTCTGTACATACTTCTGAAGCAAAGGGCATTGCTGAGGCGGATGTCCTTGTGTTTTACATATTTCACACCATGGCCCTTGTGTTCGTGGTAAGGGGTTAGGAGCCCCTGATGCTAAATATTCTGCAAAGACTGGACAGTTGTCTTTACTATGGCCCTGTGCTCTGCACTTTATGCACCATATGTCTTGCATAACCTCTTTGCCTTTTTTAAGTTCGTGTATCTGTAACGTGAGGTTGGCCAACTGGGTCTGTAGAGTTGTCATGCCTGTACTGGTTTCTGCTAAAGGTGAAGCCCCTAGTTTCATTGCCATCTCGAGCGCTTCATCTTGAGTAGTGATTTTCTGCTGCATTAGTGGCATTCTGATATGAGGGAGCAGCGCTACAATAAACCATTCCTTATGCTGCTCCGGCGCAAACTCAAAACTTACTTGGTCTATAAGAGCTTTGAATTTCTGGTC
>LPNX010921318.1:412765-444558 GCA_001517045.1 Pseudotsuga menziesii
GGCTTCACTGAAGCTCTTTCTCTGGTCAACTGCAAATTCTGTAACGAAGCCATCTAGCACACTGGTAAGCCAGAAGTCCACTGCTCTCGTAATCGAATTGTCAAGGTTCTGCACGGTATGAATCAGCTCAGGTGTCTAGACAATGTTTCTTTTCTTCTTGAATGTGTTCCTATCTGTCAACTTGGATAACCAATCGAAAAGCTCGTTTCCGTAGGTTGCAAAAAATATAGCGTGTATGTTTGAAGCGATATGCTTTTCTAACCAGGCCTCTGTGCTCAGTTTAGGGCTTTGGTTTTCTTTCTTGGAAAACTCCCTTAAGTCTGAATCCAGCCACTGGTGAAACTCTTCTCTGGTAGGATGCCAACAGAACATTAACTCCCAGTCGTTCAAACCGGCAACAGAACCATTTGTTGATTGCATGGGCAGACCCGGGTTTACTATAATCAACCAACAACACCCCTAGCTCACTGGCCCTTTCGGCGACAGACCGCAAGGCGGCCTAAAGTCTCACCCGAAGTGAATCTAATGGGTTGGCCAAGGACTCAAGTGTCTTGGACCAGGTTTCGAGGCAATCCTACTCGTCGTCGCACAACTCTCCTAGCCACGAGACCTCCTTCCTGCGTCTGTGCGTCGCGCGACCTCCTGCTCGCGTCGCGCGATCTCGTCGTCGCACAGCCCTTCTAGCCGCGAGATGTTTCTTTCCACCACCGTGCGGTCCTTCTCTATGATGCGCACTTTCCTTGACTTGCGATATTTCCAGCCTTAGCGCATCGCCATGCACCGTGCGACACGCAGCTCCTGCTCAACGCGAAGTCCTCAACCTGCTGTATCACGCACCGCAGCTTCTCTGCCGATGCGATATCACCTCTCTGTGATATCCTACCTCCGCGGTTTAGCGCACTTAGCGTTGCTCGTGTCGACATGCAAGACTTAACATACAAAGCTATTCAATACTGCATCCAGTAGCTGTTTACGCAAACATAAATGAAACACATACAACATGCCAAAGGATTTTAACTTATGATTATCCTTCTGTGCTGTGGTGAACTGGTTAATACATTCATCCATTAAACTACAACGAAGTCTATAAAATAACTGAGCAATGCATAAGTAAACATAACACCTAAATCAGTCGCATAACACAGATTTTAACGTGGTTCACCTCCAGGATGGAAGTTACGTCCATAGAACTGTGTTTTCTATTATAGCTCAAAGGGAAGGTAAAACACAGTTCTACTGCACCGCATATGCAGCTCAATATCTTCTCTCTTAGATCTCTCTTCTCTCTATATTACTCTCTTACAATATACTCTTCCCTCTCAGTTGATCCCTGCGGATCGTTACATGCATGCTCTATAAGCCAGCTACTGGTTTCAGTAAGATTGCTACCGCTAAGACCAGAACCAGAGCTCGGCTTTTACAACAGTCTACTTATCCTTATTGCCTATTTCCTTCATGACTGTCTAACTGTCTATCCAACCAACTATCTAACTAACTAACCCTTTACAATACAAAATTACATTCTTTTATAAGCAGCCCGAAGGTCCTGCTTTTACAACACTGTGGGCCTGTCCCAACAGTAACCCAAACCCTAATTAGTGACAGTCGGTCCTCTCTGTCCTTGAGGTAGCCGCTTCCCGTCACACCACAGCTCTCTGCAGTCTTCCATGCTTCCCGGCACTGACCATGGGTACTATGCACCGCTTCTCTGTTTTCTGTCCTTCACCTTCAATGCTTGAGCCTCGTTGCTCCTTCTTCTTTATGAGGGTCGCTGAGCCCTCCTGTCTTTCGCTGCTGCCTTCAATGCAGTGGGTGAGCTCTCCCTTCTCGGCCGCTCAGGTACCGTTGCCCTTCTTTGACTTTCGTATCTCAAAAAGTCACTGTTTCCGGCTCTGCTCTCCAGCTGGAAATGTGCTACGGCGTCGTAGCTCTGCCTTAACTTCTTTCTGCTAAAGCTTATCATTCCGCCAAAACTAGCAGCTTCTTCTGTAGCTGCGGGACCCTGCTCCAACATTAAGCTCTAAACTAAGAAGGATTAAGGAAGATAATGAGCAGATTCTAAACACTCAAGAAGAACTAAATGTTAGTATGTTAGAAAAAATCCATAATGACGAAAAAGATAAAAATAAGGAATCTGAACAAGAAATGCCTAAAACTGCATCGTACAACAAAAATAAGGGAAGAAAGCTGGAAGTTTTTAGCCATAAACCTGACACTTCAAGTGAAGAGTCAGTTAAACATCACAGAAAGCAACACGAGTCAAGCAAAAGCAGTGACGATAATAAGAAGAAAATAAAATACAGACCCTGTGAGGAAATATTTGGGGAGTTTAAGAAAATTAAACCACCCATGTTTAATGGGGAAGTTGAGAAGGGAGAAGAGGCAAAGGCCTCGTTGTCTGGAATGAAAAAGTATTTTCAGATCTACAATTACTTTGATGAGTTAGCTAAACTGACCATCTATAATATGACTATAAAGGAAGATATATGGTGTCAAGACATAAAGAAGGTTAAAGGGATAAAATAGAGATATGCAACTTGGAAAACATTTAAGAAACTCTTTAAAAGAAATTACTTATCTGAATAGTATTACGAAGAAAAAAAAGAATTTTATGAACTAAGGCTAGGAGCCTTGATGATAAAAAAACTCTACAGTAAGTTCTTAAGCCTACTTCGCTATGTTCCATATATAATTGATGAGACACCTAAAATACAACGGTTCCTCAGTTTTTTTTCTATTATGTTCAAGGAATGGATTGAATATGACAATCAGAATACGCTAGAGGAAGCAACGAGGAAGGCAAACTTCTGTTACAACCAAAATAAGAATAAAAGAGAAAATATACCTGCTTGGAAAAATAAAAGGCCAAATAATTTTGATCCTAAAAAGAGGAAAAATAAGTTCCATAACAATTCAGGGAATAACTATAGGGGATACTAGGGTAATAATTTAAAAAACTTTAAACCCCAAAACTCAGCAGGAAAAGAACCTTCAAATGTTCCTAATAAAACCTCAGCACAAAAAGAACCTTTAAAATGTTGGGAGTGTGGAGGGCCACACTACTTTAAAGACTTTCCAGTAAGGAAAATAATTTTAATGTACAATCTATCCAAGAAATAGTCACTATTGGGGACATGGCAAGGAGCATGCCGAGTATCTATGCTGCATTGGAAAATTGGCAAGCAGAACACCAAACTTCTATGGTCGAAATTGAAGGTATGATAAAAAACCAACCTATCTCTATCTTAATTGATCCTAGGGAAAGCTTGAGTTATATATCACCTAGAATAGTTGATTTATACAAATTGGTACCTGAAAATTTCGATAAGTCGTAGCTAGTACAGTTAGCCATAGGTACAAAATAGAAAGATACTAGTCTTGTTAGAAATTGTAAATTGATAATGAATGATTTCCTTACGCATGTTAATGTAAATATATTGCCTTTAGGATCCTATGATTTATTAATAGGAATCGATTGTCTAGAGGAACATAAAGTTGAGTTAAATTGTTTTGATAAAACATTTACATGTACTGACAATAACGGGGATAACATAAAAGTGAAAGGAATTCCTAGGAAGGTAACCATCAGAGAAATCTTTGCTTTGCAAATGAAAAGATCAGTAAGAAAAGGATGTAAAGTGTTTGTAGTCTATATAATGATTGATAATGAAAACAATAATAAACCTAAACTAGAGGACATATCAGTTTTAAAGGAGTTCGAAGATATCTTTCTAGAAGAAGTCCCCAAACATCCTCCGAAAAGAGATATTGACTTCACAATTGATCTGATACCCGAAGAGATACTAGCATCGAAAGCTCCGTACCGAATGAATATAATAGAACTTACAGAGCTGAAATCAAAACTACAAGAACTAATCAATAAAAAGTACATCCAACCAAGTGTCTCTCCTTGGGGAGCACCGGTCTTGTTTGTGAAAAAGAAGGATGTAACACTAAGATTATGCATATATTACCGACATTTAAATAAGATGACTATTAAGAACCGATACCCACCCCCTGAATAGATGATATGTTCGATCAATTCTGTGGAGCAACTATCTTTTCGAAGATAGACTTAAGGTCGGGTTATCATCAAGTGCGAATAAAAGATGAAGATATATTTAAAACAACATTTAGGACCTGTTAAGGTCACTATGAGTTTTTCATAATTCCTTTTAGGTTGACAAACACACCTGTTGCATTCATGTGTTTAATGAAAAACATCTTAAGCAACTACCTAGAGAGGTTTGGTGTTATCTTCATTGATGACATACTAATCTACTCTAAAAACGAACAAGAACATAAAGACCATTTAAGAATAGTTTTTCAAGTACTAAGAGAACAACAAATTTGCGCAAAATTCAGTAAATGTGATTTCTTTAAAGATAATATTCAATACCTCGGACACATAGTGTCCAAGGATGGAATCTCAGTTGATCCAGACAAAATAAAGGCCATCATGGAATGGTCGGTTCCTAAGAACGTATCTGATATCAGATCATTTATGGGGATTATTGGATACTCCCGAAAGTGCATCAAAGGCTTCTCTAAGATTGCCTATCCCCTAACCTCTTTACAAAAGAAACGTAAAAAGTTTGAATTGACTGAAAAATGCATGGAAAGTTTTAACAAACTAGAACACTTATTAACTACCACCCAATCTTAAATATTTTTGATCCATTCAAGGATTTTGTCGTGTGTACCAATGCTTGCAATGAAGGGAAAAACAAAGTTTTATTACAAGACAATTATGTTGTGGCATACGAATCTAGAAAACTAAAAAATCATGAGAAAAAATATGCAACACATGATTAGAACTTGTTGCTATAATTCACGCCTTAAAAATGTGGAGACACTACTTAATTGGAAGAATTTTTTTACTTATGTCAGAAAACTTAAATCTTAAACACTTATTTGACCAACATAATTTGAATGTAAGACAGGCTAGATGGCTGTCCTTTTTAAGCAAATATGACTTCGAAATAAAACATATTAAAGGAAAATAAAATAAAGTGGAAGACGCTCTAAGTCATCATGCGAATTTACTATTTGCAAGAAACAATTATGAATCTGATTGGAAAATCAAATTCTAAGTGCTGAAAATTCTGATAAAGAATATCAAATTTTAAAAGAAAAGACTTCTAAAAATGAGCGAAATTGAGTAAATACAGATTTCAACCTAAACCAACAAGGACTGTTGTTGCATAAAAACAGGTTGTACATACCAAACATAGCTGAAATTAAACTTATAGACATGGATGAACTACATAAAAGACCATATTCAGGGCATCTGGGTTATTAGAAAATGATCACTATGATCAAAAAGGATTTCTTTTGTCCAAATATGAAGAAATAGGTGGTTGAATACCTAGCTCGTTGTCTTGAATGTCGGCAAGTTAAGGCAGAGCATCAACATCCTGTGGGATTGTTGCAGCCACTACCCATTCCAAAATGGAAGTGGGAGACAATCAATATGGATTTCATCATCGACCTACCTAAGAATTTCAGACAACATGATTCCATCATGGTTATCGTTGACAAATTAAGCCTAAGTTTCTCATTTTATTCCCTTTAAATCTACATATAAATCTATTAACATTGCATATCTTCATGGAAGAAATATTCAGGCTACACGGTGTGCCAAAATTAATAGTCTTGGATAGAGACGCAAAGTTTACAGGTAACTTCTGGAAAGGCTTGTTTAAAGGCTTGGGCACATAGTTAAATTTCAGTACTGCATATCATCCGCAAATGGATGGGCATACTGAGAGAGTAAATCAAGTCTTAGAATATATGCTAAGAATGTATGTTATGGACAAACCAGGTAAGTGGGAAGACTACCTACACTTAGTAGAATTTGCTTATAATGATAAATTTCAAGTTTTTGTAGGTATGAGTCCATTTGAAATATTATATGGGCGTAAGTGTAATACTCCAATATCATGGAGAAGCCCTATTGGTATATTAATGTTAGGACATGATTTATTAAAAGACATGGAGCTAACAGTGAAATAGGTACACGAAAATTTAAAGGCTGCCCAAGATAGGAAGAAAATCTACGTTGATCTAAAAAGAACTCCTAGAGAGTTTCAGGTGGGTGATCATGTATATATAAAGGTAAATCCCAAGAAAAATTCCTTGAGATTGGGCAAGTATTCAAAATTGGCGTCCAGGTATTGCGGTTCATTTGAAATTTTAGCTAAAGTGGGGTCGATCGCGTATGAGTTATCCCTACCACCCAATATTAAAGTGCATAATGTGTTTCACGATTCTATATTGAAAATATATGTTTATGATGTTTCTCATGTGATTGATTGGAATGTAATCCAGGTGGAACCCGAAGGAGATATCCAAGTGAGGATGGAGCACATTCTCGACAGGAGAGAAATTTTACTCCAGAACCATACCATCGAATAAGTCAAGGTGCAATGGAAGCACCTTAGTCCGGAAGAAGCTACTTGGGAGTTGGAAAGTAATATGCGGGAGGCATATCCAGACTTGTTCCAAGAATATGGTCTGGATTTATGTGAGAATGAAATGAAATAACATATACAGAATCATAAACACAGCTGTATTGCAAAGATAACAAAGAAACAATAAACACATATTCTATTAAATGGCAGAAATATAACAGACTGTAATACAATAGCTAGAATGTCGGTGTCCATCTCTGAGAAGAGATGTGACTGGGACGCTCATCTGTGAAAAGATGAATACAAAGTGAGGCCAAAGGGGCCTATTTATAGTAAGGACAAGGGTGAGAACCCCAAAAGTCCAAAAAATAACCCTGGAAGATGAACCATCATAAATTTTGCGGCCCCAAGGTGGTAAGTTGAACAGTCAACTTTTCGGGATCATAACGTTTGCATACGATCTTTGATTTGGAGCTCAATAACTCGTTGGAAAGGTCTATCCAATATTTACAACTTTCAATTGTGTCCAAATGTATGTCTCAAAAAACCATTTGGCCACCCGAATTGCCAAAAAACGTCATTTAGGGCCTCAAAACATCCCCGGAAGTTTGTGACCCAAAAAACCGTAGAAAAATAACTAGGAAACTGCCACAATGAACAATTGTTTTGAGCCAGTGGAACAGGTGGGCGGTCATCGATCTCCATCTGGATCAGAAGATGTAATAGAAGAATGAAACAAAAATTATAACAATGAGGACAATGTTATCATCTAAGGGGGGGGTGTATGTAACACCCCCAGAATTAATAATTATTATCAATGCTGCTGGAAAATACTTTATTTATTATTTTTGACCAAAAAGTCAAGAATAAACATTTTGTAATAATATATATATATATATATAATAAAATATGTTGAAGGGGAACAAGAGTGGATATAGTTGTTGAAGAGTGTTTGCTCACCCACGAGAGGAAAAAGACAAGTGACAACAACCACTAAGTGAGAAATCAGGATGCAGGAGGCATCATCCTCAAAAATCAGGTCACAACTCCTAGTTGAGTGCTAAAGAGCAGGAGGCTCATAAATGACCAAGTCATAGGAAAAATACTATAAATTAGTATGTCCACAAGCAGCAGGAGGCTAGCATTAGTAAGGGATTAAACATCTATGAAATGCAAGAGATTAGCACCTACAAGAATCCTAGAATATTTACAGATTAGCGAAGAACACACTTATGGATCGAAGATTCTCATTTTATAGATTTCCTAATCTTTAAAAGACCCGAAGGGTCGTTCTTAATAAAATTATCAACACACTAGATCACATACAAGTCACGGGATCAAATCCCTTCAACAATTTAACCTAAATTATTGGATCAAGGATCCCTTTTTACAATCCACCACCAGATTTTAAACAATACGAAATCAATCCAAATCTATTTTATATGCCAAGCTATCAGATTATTCATTACGACAGAGGAATCAGCGTTTGGACAAAGTCCACATCGTGGCTTCCCAACGATGTTATTAAACCTTCCAACTATAGCTTTTAAAAAATGTAAGTATAATTAAATGCAATCATTATACAGAGGCGGAGCCTCTTTTTCTTTTCTATTAGATCTAATCTCTTACCAAGGTTACGGGATCGAGTCCCACATTTACATAGGTTAAACACTTAAACATTAAAATAAAGTATTCAAAATTGTAAGATTTAAAATACACATAAGATGGTTGTAAGTCCATGCCAAATGGCCGCTACTATTGTTCTATCATCATAGATTCTTAAACAGTGAAAGACCCTAAAGAGGTTACAAATTAACTAGCTTGAACCAGACTTTGAATGGCCGTAAGTCTTTTCCGTGAAGCTACCATCGCAACACATATCGACAGCACATCTTATAATTATATATAGAAATTTTAAAATGAAAAGGATGCTCTCTTTCCACGGCCGTAATACCATCTACGATGGCAACCGAGGGTTTCATTACAAAGCGCATAAATAATTACTTACATCATTTTACAAACAACATTGGTTATAAACCAACCGAGATAGGTTCCCATTTTTGTAAATATCGAAAGGGCATACCAGAGTATTTCTACATGCATACTGAGAGTTTATAAGACCATTAATAATGGCTTCCACTATAAATATCAAAACCAAAAGAATGTCAAAATAAATGCACATTAATAAGACCCATTAAGGGCACCTCAAAACCCTACCAGGGTTTAAACAAAAACAAAGAATAATTCATTACATTAAAATTCCTAGTTATGGCCTTAAGTTGGCATAACCCACAAATGGGTTTTCTTTATAAATAGTGGCTAGTTTAAACCTAAAAGAGAAAACACTTATCTTAGAAGTCGCGACCACCAAGAGACCTCACGACCTTGCCCACGAGACCTACAACATCAAGTGGGATGGGTCAGTATGATTTTGCAGGTTAAAAGAAAATGTGAAAAAAACCACTGGAACAAACTAGGTTTGAGAACCACTTACACAGGCATTCGAAAACACGGGCCTGGGAGGAGATGACCATGTCGCCTTCCTCCCAGCACCAAAAACCTGTGAATGAACCAATTGTAATCAGTTCTAAGCACATCCTTTACATAAGTAAAAAACTGGTATAAAAATTTACAGCATTGGAATTCTTACCTTGGCGTTGGGCAATGAGGGTCAAGGGTCGGCTCCTCCGAGCACCCTTATCCCTCCAAAGTCTGCAAAAACCAAAGAATATCAGTAAACAAAGAACTAAAAACTTTACAATAAACAATTTAATTTTCATACAGAGTTTTCAGTCATGGTTACCTGTTGGAGAAGACTGTTCATAGGTTGGATGTGTCGGTGGCTTGATGGAGCTTTAGTCTTAGGTAGACCATCGTCAAGGAAAAAACTGAGGAGCACTCTTCACCTCAGAAATAACCATTACCAAACTCCATTAACAATGTGGAAACCTTGTTGGAACAAACAAAATTGCAGAACTCGGATCTTGGCCAGCCTCTGAAAAACATCAACACTAACACGAATCTCAGACAGAGTAAAAGTCCCTTTTCAAAACCCAAAAAATCTTGTTGATCTCACCATCCAAGTGTATGGTAGGGATTAAATCTCACACTGCCTCGTGGTCCTAGTTACGCTGTCAACTTGCAACCATGCCATTTTTCTAATGCCAACCGAAAGTACCAATTAATATCATGGTTGAAATCGTTACAATAAAATAATTGCAAATCTAAACCTTGGATGGTGTGTTAATAAATCCAATCATATACCCTATTCCATGGATTGTCTTGATTAACTTAACATATGTCAAACAAACCTTTATCATGTAAAGTCAAACCTTCCACAGAACCATACTTTGGTATCGTGGACATATATGCTAGAACCTTCGTGGAGTTGGTTATGGGGCTAGTGCCATCATGGGTCATGGATAGACCCATGCCTCTCCCATGGTATCTTTAATATCATAATTTTAATGCCAATACCTTAGCGCTAGGTTAGGCTAAGGGATTTGGGAAGGGTTTAAAATTTAAAAGCCATATAAAACATTAATATCATGCATAGTGTAAAGTCATGCATTATAAGATATAAGTCATAACTGAGATCCCATGAAATAGTATTCACTCATATGCTTAAAGGAACGAAAATAGATACATCAAACCAAAACATGTAGGATCATAAGAACTACTTTAAGGACAAGAACATGTGGTTCCATGCAAAACATAAGTAGAGTAAACCCTTGTTCTTATTCATATTAAGAGGTCGTTGTATGGGGAACCATACGATACAAACCCTAATCCTCTCCTTCTTAGGGGCATGTCTTTACAGACAATGTGAACTATGTTAAGGGCAAGTCTTGAAATCAATAAAACTAAATATAGAACAGGTAAACAAGTACATCACCTGCAGGCATATGGTTGAAGGCTACAGAAGGAACTGGCCATCAAGTTCATCAGCAAATCATGTCATAAGTAGTAGGAAAATAGTTATTAAAACCAACAGTAATTAAACATATAATTCTGGTAAAGTAATTGTAAAAATAACACATGTAAAAAAAAATTGATGTACGATTTTTAGGTGTATTACAAGCATGTTGGTTAGGAGCCTATTAAGGTTCATTAATTAACATAAATTGAAATCACTCTCTAAAGAGAAATGTATTCCATTGTAAGTCTAAGAATTTAGGTGTAAATATTGGGAGGTTCACCCTCTCCCCATCCATAATCTATTGGAGGATAACTTGACTAGTTGGTAGCACATCAAGGAAACCATGGAGGGCATCAACCAAATTTTTGGGTCTCCACTTCAATGGAGTCTAGTGGTCATTCCATCATGGGTGGGGGATTGTAACTTTTTACTTGTCATCGAATGTGTATCTCTCCACACTATTTTTCATTGGATTTTCCTCATGTTGTCATATTTTGACATCTCATTTGTCTGGTATGCAAGTGGCTTTATCACTTATAGGACTTTCTCCCATGACCACATGTTATTCCTATTTAGAATGATCATTTTTAGCTATCCCCACTTTCTTTTCATCATCTTAACAGTAGAACGTTTAGTTTACTTTCAGTTGTTAGTCATGGATAAGTGAACTTGTTATCCAACTTCCCTTGGATATGTGTGCATGGTCGTTAGTGTGTCCACCTACTTGTTGGAGATGGAGTTCTTATAGGATGACTTGACAACAAAAAAAGGCAGAGTTGAAACATACAAACATTCATGGATTCCATCCTTGTCTAAGTTGTCCACTCCAAATATTGTCTATGTGTGGAAGACACCAAACATATATTGGACCCACAAGAATGGAAAAAATACTCCCATTCATATTACCAACCTTCATTTTCGATTAAATGAGGTGGATGTAACTCTTGTCTCTATTCACAGTAGTCTTTCCAACATTTCCCATCATATGAATACCCCTCCCTAGTCCCCAATTGTAAACAACGTGTCCATTTTCTAGAGCATGGGAGAAACTTAGGACCTGTGAAGTGATTAATTAGTGAATTTTTTTCTCTCTCCAAATGAAGACTAGTCTTTAGGCTAGTTTTGTATGTATTTTTGTTTTCTTCTTAAAGAACAATTTGTTTGGGTATATACCTACATAAATTCAAGCATACATTTTTGTTAATTTTGGACTTGCTATGTTACAAATCCTTTATAGATCAAAGCTTCAAGATAATATAATTTAATGTTGAGTTGCGGGTATTCACTAGTTTTTACATGAGTAAGGGATCAACACAAATTTGTTGTTAATACAAATATCCACTACATTTAAACAAGTATGATTACATATAGAAAACAAGCATTCAAGAAGGAGTTTGAATTTAAAGAGTGACCATGATCCTAAATCCAAAAAATGGACATTGTTTGATGGTATTAGGTTCCACCTTTGGAATCTTGAGGTGAGGATGTAATTGTTGGAGAAGAAAAACTTAGACAATATTACAGAGGATAAGGAAGCAAATCATCTAGGAAGGATGCATTTGTAAATACTAGGATATATCTTAGTATTATGTAAAAATACAGTTATATATGTAAGTGGCATACTAAGAAAACTTACAAGGTCACTCGGTACAAATGTAAAATCAAAGGGTGCAATACAATATTATTATTACAAAGAAAATTTTCCGAATGAAGATTGTTGGAATATGTAATGATGAACAATTGTATTAACTTGGAAGGTAATAATGTCCACTCTTAAGTAAAACACTTATCCCACATGTATTATGTAATCATTTACTCTTTTTAAATAATGGAATGGTATTATAATATTCTAACATAGATCATGGGACTATGTGCTCTAATACCATGTAAGGTTTTCCATTACACCAAAACTTTCAAATGTTGGTAAGCATTCTAAACCAAGCACATAGTCCTAGGGTACCAATGTGGTGGTTATTCCACATTATATTCCGAGGTGTGGTGGTTGTTCAATTGATACTCCAACACCCCTCACCCCCCAATGTAACTCTGGGAAATTGAATCGAGGACCTGAGCTCTGATACCATGTTAAAATATGAGAATATGTGAATAACATATAACAATACATAACATGAAAATCATAACTAGCCTAGCTTCCATCCATACAACAACAAATAAACAAATAGCAAGAACAAGGAAAAAAGAGAATTTAAAGAGAACACTAGATATACATGATAAAACCCAAAATGGGAAAACATCCGCATGAAGGTTTTCTTCTTATTATTCATCAATAATATCCAATATTACAATAAATATCTCTCACACATCACACTCCAAATTCACAACTACCATACACATTGCGTCTACAAGATTATCATTAGATGTATTTCATTGTTTCCATGTGACTTGATAAGACTCTCTTGACTCTAACATATACGAAGAGGAAAGGAGCAATTACATCCCAATATTACATGTGGGATAAATTTTATTTTACCTTTTTTATAATAAATGGTAACAAGAGTAAATGATTACATAATACACATGGGAAAACTCTTTTACATAAGAGTGGACATTCCAAACTAATACAATCAGTCATTATTACATATTCCAACCAATGATGTCCAAGGTTCCTATAGGGAATACCTGGGACTACCTAAAGGTTGTGGTTGAATCATGTAAGACTTACATTGCAATTCTTGCATATGAATAAGTGAATAAAACCCAACCTCGTATAATTTGTAAGAATGAACACTAACTATTACAGTAACATTTTTATTGGGTGACGAGAGTGGGAGGAATAATTTTAAACAAAATTTGTTGTGGAAGGGGGGTGGAACCATTTTTTACATTGAAGGAAATAAGAAACTAAGCTTCTCTCAGGGCATCAACCACAATGCAAACAATGAAGTAGAACACTTATGGCATATCAAGGAATCAAACTATCATGAAACATAACTAAGGAAATGGTTTTAGTAATTGGGGACTCCATAATCATCTCCTAATCCTTACAAAAGGGAATTACGCCTTCTCCCCCTCGCCTAGATTCTAATCCTTACAAAAGGGAATTACCCATTCTCCCCCTTAGTATCTTTCATGGCATGACTCTTCTTTGTAATAAATTCAATAAAATAACTTTCTTTCAAGTGAAAAAGAAACTTGATAAACTTGTGAATGGCTTGGTTAATGCAACCTCACATGAATTATACCATTGGTTGGTTCTCGAGATGGCTGACCATGAAATATCCACAACCTTTCCTTACCCATGATTTTGATGGACAGACCATTTGAAACAATATCAGTCAAGAGATTGATAGGGCTCATTAATGAACATAAATTGAAATCTCTCTCTAATGTATGCAATGGATTCCCTTGTAAGTCTCATAACACATGTGATAATACTGAGAGGTTTACCCTCTCCCCATATATTATGTGTTGTGTTGATTCTATGATAGACCCAATGCTTGTAGAAGGTTTCCAACACTGGCCCAATGTAGTCTAATGCACCAACATATTCAACATTTAATGAAGAAGGAGGTCTCACTTGAGGCACACTTGATAGTTGCCATATCATTAAGGTGAGAGTCTTGGTGGGGTTGTGCATTCCATTATTTATCCTTCAATCACATTCACTTAAGCTAACTAAACTAACATCATGCATATCAATTATAATGACATATAGATCATCAAGATACATCACAAATGGAAATACATGTGCAGAACTAGTCCCCATCATATTTGTAGAATGAACAATACAACCTAGATTATGTGTAGAACTCGTTATACATTACCTAACTTAGAACTCTTCTCATTATAGTTAACTGCTAACGACTACAACTCTCATATGTGTGTATGTGTGCATGCATACATACATACATACATACATAAAACCATCCTCACAAATTCGTTGAACCTGGAAAGAAAATCCATCCTCACAAATTTGTGCCAGTGATTTACTCTGATATTCATAGGGTATTTTATTTAATGAAAGGCATCATTTGGTGAAAAACAACACAGAAAATAGAAAATAAATTGACAGAGTCATGGCACGGAATAGGATGATATTGACTGCCATGATTACAATTCTTGACCTGTTAACAGCTACTGTAGAAGGGCTGATCTGTGCCTTTGACAATACAAAGATGTAGAGACGTGCATCCAACCGTTTTATTGTAATAATTTCAATATTATTACAGTATTTGGTGACCATGTTTTGAAAAATTTTAAATCTATTTTAATATAATTAAAATAAAACCAATAATCACGTCACTTTATAGATATATGGATTAATTAGTTTTTATATCATTAGTAAGGAAAAATTATAGATATATGGATTAATTAGTTTTATATCAGTAGTCAGAAAAATGGATGATTTAGTTTAATAGGAATTTTTTTTTGGTATTATTTTGAAAAAAGTTTAGTAAAGATTTTTCAAAATCCAGGTTAAGTTTCGGAATTTTGGGTGTCTTACCAGGTTTTGATGGTGCTGAATCCATTTTTATCATCAAAATCTTGATTAAAAACAAAAAATATGATTTTGCAAAATAATATTGAATTGAAAAAAAAACCAAAATATGTCACATTTTTGGACTACTTTATTTTTATATATTTATAATTGATATTTACAAAATATAAAGCTATTATTTATATTAATATATTTGTTTTTAATAATCAAATATACACTAAATTTTCATAAACAACATTCAGAAACGATTGCATATCCTACCGAAAATCAATGACAAATTACGAGTGACATACTATATCACTTAATAAAGTTAAGTGACAAAGTCTTGAAAAACAATGACAAATTACAAAGGACACAATATATCTGTTAATAAAGTCCAGTGACAGAGACTTGCACCATTCTCCAATTTAGCAAAAAGGTGATAAATACTTTTTAGAATCTTAACAACATCTCAGTGCTTTCATTATTGCTCATGGATAGTTAGTAGTGACATGCGACTATAGCACTCCCTCAAGACTATTTGGTCCTACAAAAGAAATATATTTCAAAAATGAAAGTATGACAGAGGTTTGACCAAGTCCCACAAGATCTAGAAAATTCATTATCATGGCTATGTTCTAAATCCATTCACATAATAGTTAATCATTTTTATATATTAAAATTATTATATTTTTCAAAATAAATTATTTTAATAATTAAATATAACTGATCTCATCATAAAAATAAAAATATACTTTTATTTGAAAATATTAATTATTAAAAATAAATATTTACTATAATTAATCTTATTTTAATATGAAAGTATCATTATTTTATATAATTAGAATCATGAATATTTTTCAAAGTAAACAAATTGAATCTTCAAAAGTGATTAAAAATAAATATTTATTATAATTAATCTTATTTTAATATAAAATTATCATTATTTTATATAAATAGAATTATAAATATTTTTCAAAGTAAACCAATTAAATTTTCAAATGTGATTAGTCTCATCATAAAACAAAAATGTAATTTTGTTTAAACATATCAATTATTAGAATTAAATAGTTTATTATTAGATGACAATGATGTAAAGTGTATTAATAAAAATAAATAGTTTACTATTAGATGACAATTATGTAAAGTGTATTAATATAAAACATGTATCATTACTATGTAAGTATGTGTTATAGAAAGGTTGATTAATCAATTGGCTCTATAAATGAGGTGGTGATGTTCACTCATGAGACTTGATTATTTAGTTGACTATATAAATGAGGTGGTGATGTTCATTCATGAGAGTTAAATTTCTCGTAAGTGCATAACATGTTTAGTTAATTTAAAAAAAAGGGGGAGTGGGGTCTTCATTGTTACCCACTCAGTAAGTGTAGTTGATTAGGTGATTGAAAAAGTTCTTATACCTTTGTGTCACTAGCACTAAACTTCAAGCTGATAAAATAATACTAATTACTATAGGAAAAATTTAAATGTTTTAGAAAAGTTAATTATTTAAAAATTGAGTACTTTAAACCTCTAAAAGAGCATTACTAGATTTATATATAAGAGAAATTAAATATAAAAATTCTTCTTTCCAAAAATTGGTTCTGTGTAGATTATCAGATATTTTACCCTTTTTTAAAAAGTTTTTTTTGTTTTGTTTTTTGTTTTATGTTGTGGTTCACAAACTCCTAGTGGGACTGCTATGTTCATGGGTAGAAATCATAGGAAGGCCTGAAGGGGCCGCACCCTGTTCGCTCTGATTACGAAGCTAACCTGATGGGGACATCAAGTGAGGCTCTTATATAGCTATGTATAGCCACCTGAGGATGTGACCTCGAGACCTTCTGCTCACAACTTACAACACTCAACCACTTGAGCTATCCCAGTACCGAGCTCCTTTTTAAAAAGTTATCAATATTGAAGGTCTAATTTTTTTTAAATTAAGTAATTAGATTTAGAATTAATTATTAAGTATGATTGGACTTGCAATCCTAAAGGTATTAGATCCAATGGCGAGGAATTAGGAGTTTGTCTTTGTTAACCAAGATTCTATTCACATGAGGGTTAATCTAACTCCTTAAGGTTCCCATGGGGGCATCTAGAGGAAGTGGTTGAATGTGTGAATCTTGCATTGCATTCCTCATGCACAAATAAGCAAGGAAATCCCATCTTCTTGTCATCCATAATGTTAGTAAATAACTGTTATGGTAACATTTTTGTGGTGGCAAGAGTGGGAGGGATCATTTTCAACCCCAAAGAACACTAGGATAATCTTCTCTTGGAGCATCGATGCACTACAAATTTTCAACAAAGGTTGTAATTGCTTATCAAGGAATACAATTACCGATATACCTAACTAGGGAAAGGATTTTAATAATTGGGGATTTCACAATCATGAGACAATCCTTACAAAGGGGGAGTTCCACTTTCTTCCCTCTCCTGGATAGGATATCATGGAAGGACTCAAGGTTATTGAGATTTTTTCAAAATAATTTTCTTTGAAGTCAAAAGGGAGCTCAATCGACTTATAGATGGCTTGGTGAATGAAAGTTCATGTGAATGAGACATCTAATTCGTTATCATGATGGATGACCAAGAACGAGCTCCACAACATTCCCCCCTACCATGATGTTCATGGAAAACTCATCTAAGAGCATTGTAACACCCCCATAATTAATAATTATTATTAATTTTGCTGGAAAATTCTTTATTTATTATTTTATTATTTTTGACAGAAAAGTCAAGAATAAAACATTTTGTAATAAAAACAAATTTATTTAATAAAATAAGTTGAAGGGGGACAAGAGTGGTATAGCTATTGAAGAGTGTTTGTTGACCCACAAGAAGAAAAAGACAAGTGGAAAAAACCACTGAGTGGGAACTCAGAATGCAGGAGGCATCATCCCCAAAAGTCAGGTCACAACTCCTAGTTGAGTGCTAAAGAGCAGGAGGCTCATAAATGACCAAGTCCTAGGAAAAATAATATAAATTAGTATGTCCATAAGTGGCAAGAGGCTAGCATTGGACAGGGATTAAATATCTGTGAAATGCAAGAGATGGTGCATTGATATTTTGTTCTTATGGTTTAGTGAACAGGCTTGGGGGTTTTGGAGCAAGTAACTTGCCTTCTATGGAAGTTAGTTGGGAGGAATGGCATCTCCACTCTTGTTTTCCTAGCATCAATGCCGAGTTTATACTTTATATTTTTAATGTTGTAGAATATATTAATTCCCTAGATTTGTAGTAGCTTAACTCTAATTGTTTTTTGATAATTTACTGATGTTATACTTGTTTTGAATGAAGTGAAATTATTGTTTCCGATTTGCACAATAAATTACTATTTTCGACTGTAAATTTATAATGGCAATCGTTCTTTTAGCTATTTTTCTCTACTCTACATATTGAAGTTAATTAGCGACTGCATTACAATGTATGTTTATAAGTATAGATTTGCAATCTTTCTATGTAAGCGAATGAAACCATTTTATATAATGTTTATCCCAATTCACTACAGAAATCTGCAGTGCTAGATTATATAATATTATTATATAGATCTATATTTTTTTGCTTATCTATAGACATGAATATTTTAAAAATAATAACAATAATATTACAACTTATGAATTAACTAAGTTAAATAGTAAGCATTGAATAAGATCTGTTCAAAAGAAAGTATTGTTAATTATTGCGAGTATTTACATAGGAATACCATAGCTAAACTACACATGTCCCTTAATCAAACTAATGATCTAGACAACATCATAAGAAACCATGTTTACAAACAGAATTTATCAAATTGCCGGGTTCTTCCAGAGTAAGATAGCATCTACATGAATCCTAGAATATTTACAAATTGGTGAAGAACAAGATTATGGATCGAAGATCCTTATTTTATAGATTGTCTAATCTATAACAGACCTAAAGGGTCATTTTTAATAAAATCATCAACACACCAAATCAAATACAAGTCACGAGATCGAATCCCTTTGAGACTTTAATCTAAATTTTCAGATCAAGGATCTCTTTTTATAATCCACTAGCAGACTTTAAACAATACAAAATCAATCCAAATCTATTTGATACGCCAAGCTATCACATTATTCATTATGATAGAGGAATCGGTGTTTGGACAAAGTCCACATTGTGGCTACCCAACGATGTTATTAAACCTTCCAACTATAGCTTTTAAAAAACACATAGTATAATTAACTGCAATCATTATACAGAGGCAGGGCCTCATTTTCTTTTCTGTTAAATCTGATCTCTTACTGAGGTTATGGGATCGAGTCTCGTATTTTCATAGGTTAAACACTTAAACAGTAAAATAAAGTATTTAGAATCGCAATATTTAAAATACACATAAGATGGTTGTAAGTCCATGCCAAATGGCCGCCACTATTGTTCTATCATCAATGATTCTTAAACAGTGAAAGACCCTACAGAGGTTACAAATTAACTAGCTTGAGCCAGATTTTGAATGGCCATAAGTCTTTTCCATAAAGCTACCATTGCAACACTATCAACAACACATCTTATAATTATATACAAAAAATTTAAAAAGAAAAGGATGCTCTCTTTCCACAACCGTAAGACCATCTACGATGGTAGCCGAGGGTTTCTTTACAAACCATATAAATAATTACTTACATCATTTTACAAATGAAATTGGTTAAAAACCAGTCGAGATAGGTTCCCATTTTTTTAAACTATCGAAAGGGCATACCAGAGTATTTATACATGCATACTAAGTGGTTATAAGACCATTAATAATGGCTTCCACTATAAATATCAAAACCAAAACTATGTCGAAAGAACTGCCCAAGCATATGACCAGTCAAGTGATCCTCAAAATCCTACCAGGGTTTAAACAAAAACAAAGAACAATTCATTACTTTATAGCGCCGAATTATGGTCTTAATCCGGCATAACCCACAAAGGGGTTTCCTTTATAAATAGTGGCTAGTTTAAACCTAAAATAGAAAACACTTGACTTAGAAGTCACGACCACCAAGAAGCCTCACAACCCTGCCCACGAGACCTGCAACATCAAGCGGGATGAGCCAGTATGATTTTGTAGGTTAAAACAAAATGTGAAAGGAAAACATAAAATGAACCAGGGTTGAGAACCACTTACATGAGCATTCGAAAACACGGACCTGGGAGGAGGTGACCCTGTTGCCTTCCTCCCAATGCTGAACACCTACAAATGAACCAGTTATAATCAGTTCTAACCACATTGTTCACATAACTAAAAATACCATTATAAAAGTTTACAACATTGGAATTCTTACCTTGGTGTTGGGCAATAAGGGCCACTCCGAGGACCCTTATCCCTCCAAAGTCTACAGAAACCAAAGAATATCAGTAAACAAAGAACTAAAAACTTTACAATAGATATTTTAAGTTTCAAATAGAGTTTTTAGTCATGGTTACATGTTGGAGCAAACTTTTCACGGGTTGGATGTGTCAGGGACTTGATGGAGCTTTGTTTTTAGGCTGGCCACCATCGAGGAAAAAACTAAGGAGCACTCTTCACCTCAGAAAGAACCAGTACCAAAATCCATTAACACTATGGAAACCTTTTTGGAAAAAATAAAATTGCAAAGCTCGGCACTTGACTAGCCTCTGACAAACAACAACACTAATGTGAATCTGAGATAGAGTAAAAGTCCATTTTCAAAACCCTACGAAATTCGTTGATCTCACCATCCGGGTGTAGGGTAGGGATTAAATTTTCTAGTGCCTTGTGGTCCTTGTTGTGCTATCAACTTGCAACCATGCCATGTTTTTAATGCCAAGTACCGAAAGTACCAATTAATATCATGGTCGAAATCATTACAAAAAAATCATTGCAAATCTAAACCTTGGATGGTATGTTAGTAAAACCAATCATATACCCTATGCCATGAATTGTTGTGGTCATATTAACATATGTTAAACAAACCTTTATCATGTAAAGTCAAACCTTGCACGAAACCATACTTTTGTATCGTGGACATGTATATGCTAGAACCTCTGTGGAGTTGGTTATGGGGCTAGTGCCATTGTGGTCCATGGCTAGACCCATGCCTCTCCTATGGTATTTTTAATATCATAAGTTTAATTCCAATACCTTAGCTCTAGGTTAGGCTAAGGTATTTGGGAAGGGTTTAAAATTATAACATAAAACTAGGTTTAAAATTTAAAAACCATATACATTAATATCATGCATAGTGTAAGTCATGCATTATAAGCTATAAGTCATAACTAAGATCCCATGAAATAGTATCCACTCATATGCTTAAAGGACTGAAAAGAGATACATCAAACCAAAACATGCAGGATCATAAGAACTACTTTAAGGACAAGAATATGTGGTTCCATGCAAAATATAAGTAGAATAAACCCTTGTTCTTATTCATATTAAGAGGTCGTTGTATGGGGAACCATACGTTACAAACCCTAAGCCTCTCATGCTTAGGGGAAGGTCTTTACAGACATAGTGTGAACTAGGTTAAGGGAAAACATTGAAAACAATAAAAATAAATATAGAACAGGTAAACAAGTACATCACCTGTAGGAGTATGGCTAAAGGTTCTGAAAGGAACTGGCCATCATGTTCATTAGCAAATCCTGTCATAAGCAACAAGAAAATAGTTATTAAAACCAACAGTAATTAAACATAGAATTTTGCTAAAGTAATTGTAAAAATAACACATGTAAAAAAAAATTATGTATGATTTTTAGGTATGTTACATAATGGTATCAGAGCACGGATTCAGCAATAGGCTTGAATCGACTCAACATTAAACTACTACTACTACAAAAAAAAACTAACTTTTATTTTTTTTGGTTAAATTCTCTTACAAACAACAAAGAGAAGCACAAATATATTTTGCAGGAAACATGGCAGATGCAAAGATGTTTACAGAAGAGGAACGTCACCCAGAACATCCTTTAAATAACGAAGAGGGTAACTTAAGGGATGGGGAAATTTGTGTAGATCTAAATGATAGTCAGGATAATAAATATGAACTAAAATGGGTTGTTAAGGAGTTAAGCTCTAAACTAAGAATGTCACATGCCCCAATTTGCAAAAACAATTTAATGTTATTGAGGAACATTGTGTTATATTTTATGCTAAGTTTGTAATTGATGACCAAGTGGGGTCAAGAATAATTCATATAATTCAGAATATTTTATTTATAAATAACTAAATGATGAGACAACAGCTTAGGGAAGCTATTAAAAAAGTGTTAACTGGTCACTTGGTGGAGGAGACTAGGTGGAGAGTATACTGACAAGTGGCAGCATCCTCAAACTACTTCCAACTATTGCAGGTGGCAATTTCCCTATATTTGTGGTCATGATTCCCCAAGAAAGTGGAATTGGAGCAGGTGGCTCATTAAGTGAAAACTGACCCAGAAGACCTAGGCATTTCTATAAAATTTCCCATTGAAGACAGCTAAGGCTACTCATTTTTCTGAGGAGTGATCATTCAGGGTGAATGAAGTGCTCATGAGAAATTCAACGGAGGGGATTACTAAAGTGAGTTTGAGGGGTTAACTGCTGAGACTGAACTTATTGCAACAATTAGGCTGAAGTTCTTACTACTATGAGCAGGTTTGGATTACTGAGGTAATTTGACCAGTCAGGTGACAGGAGGTCTTAAGGATACATACTTCACCTAGTACTCTACCATGAGGATGAGGAAACAGGCTCAGGGGTCTTGAGGAAGTGCAGACTAAGCTTTCTCCAGGAGTTGGTTGGGAGGAACAACCTCCTTAAGCTGTTGTCACCTCATCATTGACAGGTTTCTAATTGTTTCAGGTTATTATATTTATTTACTGTCTTCAGTAAAATGTTTACTAGTTTTCAAATATAGGCATGTTATTATTTTGTTAGGGTTAATGAAGAAAAGAGAAATTTTGTATTAAAGAACTTAGTAATTTGCAGATTATGTTAGAAATAATAGTATATATGCTAAATGAGAAATAAATAGAAATAGATTACCATACTATATTTTTCCACACCTGGTATAGGCAGTACTCTAGTACAGCTGGGTGTTTAGGTAGATATGATGATTCTTATTTAACTTTGAATGAAAAATGTAACTAAATTCTTCTATAGTTTGCATATGATTCATTCTTTAGAAACAACAGTAAACACTATATTTATTGAATGTATCTACTTCAGACAACAACTGAATATGCATATAAAGATATTTAGTAATCATACTAACCATAGAAATAATATTAATACTATTATTCATTATAAACAAAATAGGTAAAGTTAAACAAATAAACATAAGAATAGTAAACAAACTATCACTTAGGGTTTAGAACTAGGTAGTACTCGATAATTTAATATAATAGCTTGTTCCAAGATAATATTTGTTTCTGTATTAAAACAGATGTTTTTACTGTAACCTCAAGGCAATCACCTAGGGTTATGAAAGACAGTTTCCATCATATTCACGAACTTGTAGTATCTTATCTAATCTTTCCTTTATAAGAATTTTAACAGCTGTACAATCATTGAAGGAAAAATAAGAAAACAAAGATAATATTTATCATGTAAAATTTATTCTATTACAGAACTGTAGGGTATTTTTTTAAAATACTAACCCTTATGAGCCAAAACAGACTAATAATAATACTCTTAAACACAGTAAAATTTTCCCATAAAAGATTGCACTGGGAATCATTATAATTACATGATAATAATTAAATAATACTATAACAATTCATTAAAAACACAATCAAATAGGAAGAAATCGCTTATTGCCTTTAGAATTCAAGGTCGAGGCTTAGGCCTATTTTTTTTTTACAAAAACATAGAGGTAGTGTATTAAGAACCGGTAATTCAGCTACCAAAAGCTTTGACAAGAAAGGCAGAGAGAACAATATCAGATCTAGTCCAGGATCCAATGTGGCACAACGACCTTACTTTAGTAGAGAGAAAGGGGGGGAACTGAGGAACTGAGTAGACACAGGCTGAAACACACAGTACTACAGATCGGCCTGGAGGTTTCATTTGTTCAGCTTAGAAGCCAGAATCGCTACAGCAGTCTCCAGTTCGCAAAGACGTTTTCCAAAGTCACCCAGCATGTTGGCTTCAACCTTGATTCCAGTTCGATCTTCGTTTTTGAATTCTTCCACTTTTCCAGTTGAGGTCGCTTGTTCAGAACGCAGATTCCTTAAGTATTCATTAAGAATCCCAGGATTTCTCTCCAGCTTGAGAGATTTCTTTCAGATTGATGTCAAGGGTGGCCACTCTGCCCCTGAGTATGCCCAAAGAGGATTCCAGCTCTGCAAGACGTCCATCCACTGAGATCGAAGAGGAACTAGACGTCTCCATAGCCAGGATCAGATGAAAGCACTTCTCTATCCACACTGCAAACGATATCTCCTTAACCTTTCGTTGCCCAGAAAGAACTGCTCCTATGCTGAGGTCGAAATCACAATGATAAATAACAGATCGGTCGCTGGGGAGACTCATGGTATGCTTGTGAACAAAATCGATGATCAGAGATTTTTGCAGGGAAGGAAAGAATCTCTGCACAGAGGTAGCTTCAGAGCTCGTCCAACTCCAGCTAAGGGATGTCCCATCTAGAGCCCACACCATCTATGTGCAAGATGCCTCTGCCCAGGAGGGTACTGTCATTTGCTGTGCTGTCTGCCAAGGAGTTCAGGCCTCTTAGGATGTGAAAGAAACTTATGGTCTGGAAACATTTACAAAGGAGTCGAACTCTTAGAAAAAATTTCTTTAGATGAATGTTGGGGGGACTCTTCTTCTTAATATTGGCGTGAATAAGGAGGCGAGAATCACCAAAAACTAATAATTTGGTTATTCCTTTGTCCCAGGAAATCCTCATCCCTTGAAAAAGGCCACAGAACTCAGCTTTATTGTTGGTATCATTGCCGAGACCCCAGGCATACCTGCTAATAACTTTGCCATTAGCTTCAGTGATGACTCCTCCACAACCCGCTAAACCTGGGTTGCCTTTTGAGGCTCCGTCAAAGAAGAGACAGAGTTCATTCATTTTCAATTCCCACCTGTTGAACTCAATGTCACCAAGCCGGACTTCCCAATGAGCATGGGGGATTGTAATAGTTCGACTCTGGTGGTTAGGGGCAAGCTTGCCAAGCCAATGAGTTTCTTCTGGCAGCAAGGGCAAAGTGGAGAATTCTTTCTGATTCAGCGCTTCCCCAAGAATAGCTCTTGCTTGGACTGCGACCTTGGAGGGATGGCATTCCTGATTCCTGAAGATACGCTTGTTTCTTTCAAGCCAAATATTCCAACAGACTGCTTTTAGCATCCAATTCCAGGCTGATTGTAACAGTGGTTTCTTAGCTGGAAAGGAGAGATGCTCATCCAGTTTGACAGCAGGTCTTGGATAGTGGCAGGGAGAGTGAAGCCAGGGTTCACCCTCAGGGCTTGGATCCAGACCTCTTTGGAGTAAGGACAGCTCAGAAGGATATGATCCGAAGTTTCAATCTCATTTTTGCAGAGCAAGCATCTCGTCGGGCCTGCCATTCCTCTTTTCATGAGGTTTTCTCCCGTGAGGATACTTTTGTGGGCTAGGGACCATCAGAACATGTCTATTTTCGGGATGAAGGCTATAGACCAAAGAAACTTCCATGTCACCGGATTGGGAGTCACATAAGGGACAGCGTGGATACTTTTGTAACCTTCAGTGGAAGAGTAATTTCCAGATTTGGTTCCCCATCCCCTTTTGTCTTTGATTCCTTCTTTAACGGGAGCTTTGCTTTGAAGGATACGAATAAGGCTATCAGCTTCAATTTCTAGCTCCGGAGGAGGATTGCGAAGATCCCAGCCAATCCAAGTGTTACCATCCCAAGTTGACAAGTCCCATAGAGTATTGACCCCTTTAGTTTCCAGCCAGTTTTTGATATTTTCCACTTCCAAGCAGTCCCCAATTGGATTTTCCCCCAAGATAGAGTCATTCCAGAGTTTAATGGTTTTCCCATCACCTGGAATCCAGTAGAGGTTCTTTTTGAAAGAGTCTAGCGCTTTAATGCATAATTTATAGATTGGAGAACCATTTCTAAATGGGGGGGGCATATCCAGACATCTCTTCCTTGCCCCAGGAAAGTATTTTTTCCGGAGGACTTTCTTGCTCCAGCTATCTTTCCCAATAACTATTTTCCAGAGAAATTTAGCTCCAAGGGCCAGATTTTGGATGGAAAGGTTTCTCACATTGAGTCCACCTTCAGAATGGGGTTTTTGGATTTTCTCCCAGCTAACAAGATGAAGTTTTCTTTCATTCCCCTTGCCCCCTTCCCATATAAAATTTCTGAGCAGACCTTCTATTTTACAAATTACCACAGCAGGGGCGAGCATAATGGAAGAAAGGTAGATAGGCATGCTATTTAATACTGCTTTTATGAGAACTGTCTTACCAGCTAGATTGAGCCAATTGGCATTCCAATTTTGGATTTTGCTTTTAATTTTATCTAGAATAGAATCCCAATTTGCTGACTTTATTTTATTTTTGCAGATAGGGATGCCCAGGTAAATGAATCTCTCAAAGTCTGTAGTCCCTTCCATCCTGAGCTTTCTAGTTATATCACGAACCTCTCTTGCTGAATAGTTCCAGCTGAAGATTTTTCTTTTTTGGAGATTGATTTTGCTTCCGGACACCTCCTTGTAACTTTTCAGTTCTTGCTTAAAGTGCCCGGCAGAGATTGTGCTAGCTCCTCCCAAAAGCAAGGTATCATCCGCAAATTGGGCATGGTTAATGCTCCACACATCATTCACAATCCGAAGTCCTGGCAGCGTATGAATTTCTTGGCATAGATTGAGCTGAAAGCTGAGGACCGAAGCTTGGATAGCGTAGAGAAGGGGAGACAACGGGCAGCCCTGTCTTAGCCCTCTAGTGGCTTTGAAAAAGTTCGTGGGTCTGCCATTGACTAGAGGGGCTATCCATGGGGATTCCACGCAGCCTTTGATCCAGTTAATAATGTTAGAAGAGAACCCAAACTTTGCCATTACATCAAACAGATAATCATGCCTCACCCGGTCGAAAGCATTCGCTAAGTCAAGTTTAATGACCATACCTTTCTCCTTACGCTGATAGCTGGAGTGGATTGCTTCTTACACAAGGATGATGTTGTCAAGGATTTTCCTTCCCTTGATGAACCCTCCCTGATTCTCTGGGATAATTCTGGGCAGAATTCTTTTTATCCTGGTGGCAATAATCTTAGTGATGATCTTATAGCTGGTGTTGCATAAAGAGATGGGTCTGAACCGATTGAAGGAGTTGGCTCCTTTTTCTTTCGGGATCAGAGCTAGGAATGAGGAGTTGGTGTTGCCCCCCAGCCTGTTGACCAAATGAGAATGCCGAATCATTTTTAAGAGGTCTATCTTGATTATTGACCAGCAGGTGGAGTAGAATCTAGTAGTGAAACCGTCAGGACCTGGAGAACTATCAGGTTTCATAATCGAGATTATACCTTTGAGCTCGTTCATAGTGACCGGCGCATTAAGAAGATTGTTCTCCTCCGGCTTGATCAGATTCGGGATGAGGTCAAACGGGTAGGACGTGACGTCAATAGGATCTTCTACGCGGGCCATGACCAAATCCTTGAACGTAGTATGAGCAGCCTGCTTTATACCTTCAAAATCTCTGATCAGACCACCATTGAAGTTAATTTCAGCGACAGCATTGTAATTCTTTCGAGCCGCTGCCTATTTATGAAAGTAATTTGTATTTTTGTCTCCACTTAAGAGCCAAAGGTTCCAGGATTTTTCCCTCCAGTATTCTTCTTCCACCCTGCATGCCGAGAAGAAATCTTTTTGCAGCTCCTCTTCCTTTCTAAGAATGCTTTCGGTTACAGGGGAGGTGTCCATTAGAGTCTGATGAAACTCCAGATCGGCTTGAGCCAATTGCCTTCGAGATAAAGGCGAGATAAGGCGTGTGGCCCAAGTTTTTAGGTCTTTCTTAAGGCGTTTTAATTTGGTTTCCCAAATGAAGGAGGGCGACCCTTTGATTGGGATGGTCCAGGATTCAGCCAGGACGTGCATGAAATATTCATGCTGGATCCAGAGAGAGCTGAATCGGAAGGGGATTGGACCGAGATTCTGATCGGGTGAGAGATCAAGTAGAATAGGCTTATCATCAGAGGTGCTGTGAGGCAGGATTTTGGAGGTAGCTAGCAGCCCCAGGGAGAGAAATGAGGAATGCACGAGGAATCTGTCAAGCTGGGCAACGACATGACCAGGGCCAATTCTCTTATTCGTCCAGGTGAAATTACCTTTAGCCAGCTTAATGTCGAGGAGATCCCATCCAAGGATGATGTCCTCAACCCATTCCCTCGAGGGATCCCTTACCAACAAGCCTCCTTTTTTCTCATTTGTTGCTAGGGTGACATTCAAGTCACCTGCAACTATAATATTATCAAGTCTCTGGGAATTGAGATAAGATCCTAACATTTGCCAGAAGTCTTTTTTTTCAGAGAGTAATACAGGAACGTAGAGATTGAAGAGACTTATAGAGTGCCCGGAGGCTTTGTGGATGAGTTTTGTAAAAACCCAGTGAGGCTCACGGACTTCCGCTTCAAGATCATAAAGGTTGGAGTTCCAAAAGGTTGCTATGCCTTCGGAGGCACCTCTGGAGTTAATGGCAATCCCAGGACCTTTATTCCAGAACTTTTTCCCAGCTTGGAGGACCGTGCCTTCCTCCATTTTAGTCTCCTGGACTAGAAGAATCTCAGGATTATGTATTCTGACCAAGTCTCTCATTGCATCTTCTTTTAGAGTAGAACCTAAGCCTCTGCAATTCCAGGAGATGTACCGCATTAAGAACTTTTTCGGGGGGGGGGGGAGGCCCCTTTTGAGGCCGTAGCAAATCCTTTTCTAGATCTGGTGTTCAATATTCCTTTAAGGGTTTTCTGAGAGCCTTCGAGGACCGCTAGATATGACGCCTCTTCTCTCATCTTCTTTTTTGATTTCCTCCCTCTTGGGTTTTTGATAAGAGCCGGCAGACTGCTAGATGAATCCCCCTCATCCGATTCTTCACCTGGATCGGAGTCCAGAGACGGATCTATCCTTGTGTCCTTGACTGGATCAGAGATAACAGCCTCCGAAGAAGTTCTTGGGTCAGATTGGGGTATTTCCCCAGGTTCCAACGGATCTGTACTTTGGGTGCCAATATCATTGTAGCTGGGTTGATTTATAGATTGATTTTCAAGTGGGCAATTGATCTTCCGTGATTCTTCTGCATGTGGCTCTTCAGCTTCATGAATGATGATTGGCTCAATTTGGCTGGATTCCTGGTTGTTTGAGCGCCTTGGCTAGGTCTGCATGTCACCTCCTATTTTATTTTCTTGGTTTTTATTGTTTTGCTTCCCTTTTCTGACTTTCTGCTAGCCTTCTCCTTCTTCTTGGACCTGAATTTGAGGGCAGTTTCTTTGGAAATGGCCATGCTCATGGCAATGGCGGCATTTGAACTGTAGCTGTTCATAATCCAGTTTTTGGAAGTGATGCCAGTCTCTGAATTTCAGTTTAACTGCTTCCGGCAAACCTGCCTCAAGATCGACCTCTACGCATATTCTGGCACAGGAATATTGGCCTTTGTTCTCTGCTTTGTCTATGAATCTCCCTAGAGCGTTCCCTACTTTTTCCAGGGTTTGAATGTTCCAGCAATGGACTGGGAGATTTGGTAGCCTCACCCATATGGGTACTTCCTTAGGAAGATCTACTTCTGCATTGAAATCCGGCATCCATTTGTTGAGGTACAGCCCTTGGGTACCCATGAAATATGGGCCACTCTTGAAAACCAGATCTCGGTCTTCTTTGGATATGAATTCGAAGATGAAGAATCCTCTTCCAACCGGGTAGCAAGTAACACTATTTTTGAGTTGCGGTCTCCAATTCCTTTGGATCCAGTCGTCTGTGGTTCTGGTAGAGGGCCATAACCCCATGAACTGCCCTACCAATCCATGTTTAGCAAGCGCCAGAGCTATCTTTATGGGCTGATCCACCGGAATATCAATCTCAGGAACTGCATCAATTTTTTTAATGAATTTGGGAATGGAAGGGACAACTGGTTTTAGCCCAGGAGCCGAGATCAATCGTCTGAAAGCATCCTCAGCCGAGGAGGAGGGAGAGGGAGGGATGAGCCCTCCCCCAGGCGCAGCCATGGGGCGCCTTAGATCTCCAACGCAGAAGCCCTACCGCAAGGGCAGCACGCTTCACGAGCGCTCTTACCAAAGCCTGCGCTCCTCACCAGCACGTCGACGCCCTTCACGAGGTCAAAAAAACCAGGTTCAAAATTCTTCACTATCGTCAGAAACCAACAAGATGTTGGAAAAAGAGGCTCAGGCCTGTTAATAAAACTGAACTATACAAAATAATATATATATCGAACAGTAACTATTCATTAATGACAAGTAAAAACCATTAATCCATTTACAAGTCTTGACTGATTAACAGTATTTCTTCACCTTAAAAACCCATTTTAAAAACTAAAATTTAACCAGACAGAGGTCGACAGCCTCATTATGGCTTAGACCTGAGCTCTAGCAGGAAAGTAAAAGAAGTTTACATTGTTTAAGCCGTAAAGGTACTGTCTTAAAACTATTTTATCACGGATTCAATAGCCTTCAACTTCCTTGCACAAATTAACCTCTAGGGTTTTCGAACTCATACAAAAACAAGAAAGCAAGAAACAACAAGCTAGTATCTAAACCAAGGCCGTGCCTTAACCAACTGCAAAGATTCTATCTCCCAACCACTGCATCTTTTTGCAGGAATAAAACCCTCATTTGCAATCGGGGCATACCAGAAGTATGCTCAGATGGAACGTTGAAGGAGCAAGCTCATGTCAACCTACAGAGTCGAGAGGAGGAACTGCAAGGTTTATAAAACCTTTTATCATTACAAATCATATTTAAATTTTAAACCCTTTTTAAAAACTAACTGCAAAATGAAACCGGTCGTTACCTATTAAGCATATTTTTCAGAATGAAGCCGAGGAAACTGGCCACCTAAGGTCGTTTGGAACCTCGCTAGAAGTCAAGGAGACACTGAGTCACAACTTCGAAGGAAAATGAGAAAATAAACCCAACCGGAATGAAGGAGCATTCCTGTGCAAGATTTGTCCACTATTTTCAGTCTTAAGACAAACACAGTCCTCAGATGCTTAAGGAAAACCAATTTTCTACACTCGCAGTATGCAACAGTAACCATAAAAGACCAAGAACCCCCTCACGACCTCTCTCAAAGCATCTCACAGCTTTTAGTTTTGGAAGCAATCTGCCAAGCATGGAGGTGGTTACAGGTTTTCAATGGCCGCGAGCTCACAGCTCGACCAACTAGACTGAGATACCCTCACTTTGCAAAAACAAGTGAGTAGGGTTTTGAGTTATAAGTCGACCCTTTCGTGGATAGAACCATCCCACGTGTCCTTTGAATTATTTCTCCAGCATGGGTAGAGTTCAATAGTCATCACTGCAAACAAATTGATTTTTAATCAAATATTTAATCATTATAAACTATGCATTTTTCTATGATTGCAATGATATAATAATACCTTGGAGTTGTGCGATACTTAGTTCACCAAATGCAAAATTAAAATGGAAGGTTTCTTCAATGATAAGCTAAGCTAAGTTAATATAACTTCTTTGTCAACCATGTGTGCAAGAATATAGTCAGATAGACATATGGTTAGTATCTCATTAGAGGAAATTTAAACTCAAAATTGGCCTCCTAAGGAAAATTAATAAAATAATAAAATAATATTTATTAATTTTGGAGGAAGAAAAGAAAAAACTACTATTTTGTTCATATTTTCGACATATGTCCTTGTGTTTTTACTCAAATTTCGATCGGGAGAGCTCATTGGATGCGGACGAGTACTTGCTCGGCATACTTTTGACGTGCCCTGCTACCCCAAAAACAAGAAATACCTATCCCCAAAAAGTAGTTTTTTTTATGATACCTATCCCCAAATTTATATTAAAAAATTGTTTAAGAGGTGCTCCCTTTTTGAATTTTAAATCATTTTGATTGGATA
>LPNX010921318.1:444614-456271 GCA_001517045.1 Pseudotsuga menziesii
TTAAGGCCCATTTTGAATTGAAATTTCCTCTAATGAAACATTATTGGTTGATCAACAAACTTATCCCAAAGTTTTACCAAATTAACTTGTTTGAAGATATAGTCAATATATATAAATGAGAAATATATAATGTTAAACCTAGGAGAAGGTGAAATGGAGATACATCTTTGAGTGTATGGTCTTGGGAGTTCTTAGAGTTAACTCTTGTTCAATAAAATAGGCTAAATTGTAATTAGGGACATGAAGTTTATCATTGTTTTTATCTCCAAAGAATCATATACTTATGTTCCAGACTAGACTCCAAATGTGTGCGTAAACTAAGCAAAAGTCGGAACTTGACATCCTTGGGCATAATACCTGGATCATGTTTTCTTTACCCATACATATGTAGTTTGTTAAACGTCATTATGGAGTTTTAACGACCAAGAAAACATCAGTATATCTAGCAGCAACAAAATACAAGTTCTCTTCTACTTTTGAAAGAATTACAACTGCTAAGTCATTAACAGCATTAACGCAAGTTTTTAAGATTACACCTTTAGTTTACAGGTTTTATAAACAAGCAACCCCTTGTTCTTTTATAAACTGTTTCATTTCCTGCTAACCATTAGTAGGTACTGAGTGACGACTTTAGACATTTTATGTCACTTGAAAAAATTTAAATTTTTATGAATTTTTGGGTTATTACATGTGGTATTAGAGCCAGGGTTGAGACATTAGGCCTGAATGTAGCTCAACTTGCTTATGTGGAACAGTAAATTTAAATAAACATGCTGATGTTGTTTTCTTTTGAATGATACATCTAGAGAATTTTGTTTCTGAGTTAATGACAGGTATGGATAGATTGAAAGAATATGCAGATGAGGAATCTCCTTACACTGAATGAAATAATCTTCAAAAAGAAGATATACAAGAAGAGATAACTAATAATTATTCCGAACTACTACAAACAGTTAAGGAATTAAGAAAACAGAGATGGAATCGGTTAAGAAAGAAAATGAGAGGATTTTGAGAGCTCAAGAGGAGCTAAATCAGATTTTAATAAAAAGATTTCATACCGAGGGGAAAGATAAATGAACTGAGTCTGAAGAGACAGGTTATCAACATAAAGATAAAAAGACTAAACAAGTTAAAAATGAAAGTAGCTCATCTTCTGAAGTATATGTTGATTTCCATAAACAAAACTTTCATTATACTAGAGACAGTAGTGAAGATGACCACCATACTAGGAAGAGAAAATTTAAACCTTACAAAGAAATATCTGGGGAGTTCAAGAAGATCAAACCACGAACCTTTAATGGAGAAACTGAAAAGGGGGAAGAAGCAGAATCCTGGTTGTCCAAGATGAAGAAATACTTCCAGATTTATAACTACTCTAATCAACTGAAGGCCAAGATGGATATTTATAATCTTACAGGAAAAGCAGATATATGGTGGCAGGACTTAAAAAGAGTAAAAGGTATAAGGGAGAAAAACATAAATTGGAGTACATTTAAGAAATATTTCAAAAAGAAATTTTTATCTCAACAATATTATGAGAGGTAAGGAATTTTACGAGCTAAAACTAGGTACAATGAATATGAAAGAACTAAATAGTAAGTTTCTAAGTCTGCTCAGGTATGTGCCATATATTATGGACGAGAAACCTAAGGTACATCGGTTTCTCCGTTGTTTACCTTATCATATAAAGTATATAATTGAGTATGACAATCCGAAAACATTAGAAGAAGCAATGAGAAAAGTGAATTTCTATTATGAATAGAATCGTAAAAAGGAGAGTATGGCCAACTGGAAGGCCAAAAGGAATAATAACTTTGAATAGAAAAAGAAAGAGTTTGTGCCTAATTGAAATTTTAAGAATAATAACACCAAAAATTTTCCTAGTAAAAATTTTCAAGGGAAAAAAAGTAATTCACAGACCAATCCGAATAATCACAGGAATAAAGAATCTGCTAACAACCACAGTAATTATACAAAGAATTTTGAAAGAAAGGAACCCATATAGTTTGGGAATGTAATGGTTCGCATTATGTATCCGTTTGTCCCAATCAGAAGAAGACTGTTAGCAACATACACACCATACATGAGGAGATGACTGTTGGTGATCTAGGGAGGACAATGCTCAGGATCAATGCAGCATTAGAGAACTGGTAAGCAGATTATCAAACTTCCATGGTGGAAGTGGAAGGTAAGATAAATCAAATACCTATATCTATTTTAATTGATCCAGTAGCCAGTTTAAGCTATATTTCTCCTAATTTAGTAGAAAAGTGTAAGATTTCAGTTGAAAAGTTTGCAAGTTCTTGGTTAGTTCAGCTAGCTACTGGTGCAAAGAGAAAAGTAATTAACTTTGTTAAGAATTGTGCAGTAACTATGGATTAGTTTGAAACCTTTATTAAAATCAATGTGTTACCATTAGGTTCATATGATATGTTAATTGGAATGGATTGGTTAGAACAACATAGAGTGGTCCTGAATTGCTTTGATAAAACTTTCACTTGCATAAATATCGGTTGAAAGTTAATAAATGTAAAGGTAATTCCTAGGAAAACAACCATAAGGCAGATTTCTGCTTTACAGCTTAAGAGAGCTGTTAGGAAATGTTGTAAGGATTTTGCCGTAACAGTAACCAATGAAGAAAACATTAACAACATAGATAAATTAAAATTGGAAGATATTTCGATTCTAAGGGAATATTTAGATGTATTTACGGAATAAATTTCGGGACTACCTCCGAATCAGGAATTATATTTTACTATTGAGCTGGTACCTGGTACAGTCCCCAGCTCAAAATCCCCTTATCGGATGAATATACTAGAATTAAATGAACTTAAGTCACAATTAAAAGAACTCATTGATAAGAATTACATTAGACCCAATGTGTCTCCCTGGGGGGCACCTGTCATCTTTGTTAAGAAGAAGGATGGAACTCTACGACTATGTATAGATTATCGTCAATTAAATAAAATGACTATCAAGAACAGATACCCGTTACCTCGCATAGATGATCTGTTTGATCAGCTACATGGAGCCATGGTGTTTTCAAAGATTGATTTATGATCTAGATATCATCAGGTCTGAATCAAGGATGAAGACATCTTTAAAATAGCCTTTAGTACTCGATATGAACATTACGAGTTTGTCATTATGCCCTTCAGGCTTACTAATGCCCTAGCTATTTTTATGTGTCTGATGAATAATGTAATCATACAAATATCTGGATAAATTTGTGGTCGTATTTATTGATGACATCTTAATTCACTCAAAGTTTGAAGAGGAACATAAAGAACACTTGAAAATTGTCTTGCTAGAGTTACGAGAGCATCAACTTTTTGCAAAATTTAGTAAATGTGACTTCTTTAAAGATTAAATCCAATATTTAGGACATGTGGTGACTAAAGAAGGAATTTCTGTTGACCCCGAAAAGTTAAAGGAAATCGAAAATTGGCCAGTCCCAAAAGACGTAACTGACGTCTGATCATTCATGGGGATTACTGGTTATTACCGGAGATTCATCGAAGGGTTTTCAAGAATTGCAAATCCTATAACCTCTTTGCAAAAAAAGGGGAAGAAATTCGATTGGAATCTGAAGTGTGAAGACAGTTTTAAAAAGTTAAAAACATTATTAACCATCTCACCAATTCTAAGAATTGCTGACCCTAATAAATATTGTATAGTATGTACTGACGCATGCAATGACGGTTTAGGTGGAGTATTAACTCAAGAAGGACACATCATTGCTTAAGAGGCGAGGAAGCTGAAGATTCATGAGAAAAATTATGCGATCTATGACTTAGAATTAGTTGCTATCATACATGCCTTAAAGATGTGGCGTCATCATTTAATTGGAAGGAAGTTTATATTAATGACAGATAATAAAGGATTGAAATACTTGTTATATCAACCTAACTTGAATGCTAGGCAAGCTAGGTGGCTAGCTTTTCTAAGTGAATACGATTTTGAAATTCAACATATTAAAGGAAAGGAGAATAAGGTTGCTGATGCATTAAGTAGAAATGCAAAGCTGAATTTTACAGCAGCCATCAGCACTTATACAACAGACTTGGAAGAACAACTTGAAGCTGGAATAGAACAAGATGAAAATTACCGAAAATTACAAGCAAAAGTAAAAGAGAATTTAATAGAAAGTCTAAGTACAGGGTACAACTTGAATGAAAAAGTATTATTACTGTATAAAGACAGATTATACGTACCTAATGTACCTAATATTAAGCTTTTAATTTTAAACGAAATTCATAAAAATCCTTATTCAGGGCATTCGGGTTATCAGAAAACTATAACCATGCTAAGAAAAGATTATTTCTAGCCAAACATGAAAAATGAATTAGTAGAATATATTGCTAGATGCTTCGAATGTCAACAAGTAAAAAATGAACATCAGCATCCAATTGGGCTACTTCAGCCATTGCCTATTCCTAGATGGAAATGAGAGATAATTATCCTTGATTTTATCATGGGATTACCTAGAAATCAGAACTTAAATGACTCAATCATGGTACTTGTTGACAAATTGAGTAAAGCAGTCCATTTTATACCAATAAAAACTACTTATAAAGCTGCAAATATTGCTGATATTTTCTTAAAACAAATTTTTCGGTTGCGTGGAATATCGAAAGTGATAATTTCAAACCGAGACCCTAAATTTACAGGTAATTTTTGGAAATCTTTGTTTAAAGGATTAAAAACTGCATTAAACTTTAGTACCTCTTTCCATCCTCAAACTGATGGACACACTGAAAGAGTAAATCAAGTATTGGAGGTTCTACTATAGAATGTACGTAAAGGAGCAACCAAGTAAATGGGAAGATTATTTACACCTGGTAGAATTTGCTTACAATAATCATTATCAACCTTCAGATAGGTATAGTCCTTTCGAAATTCTGTATGGAAGGAAATGCAATACTCCCATCTCTTGGAGTAATTGAGTGGATAGGTTAGTATTAGGACCTGAATTATTGAAGGAGATGGAGTTAATTGTAAAACAAGTACAAGGTAATTTGAAAATTGCGCAAGATCGACAGAAAAACCAAGCAGACCTTAAATGAACTCCAAAGGAGTTCCAGGTAGGAAAACATGTTTTTATTAAGGTGAGACCCAGAAAGAGTTCTTTGAGGCTAGGTAGCTATGCTAATCTAGCACCTCGATATTGTGGTCCTTTTGAAATACTGTCCAGGATAGGACAGGTAGCATATCAGTTAGCTCTACCACCAAATCTAAGAGTTCACAATGTTTTTCACATTTCTGTATTAAAAAAAATGTACATGATGCTACTCATGTCATTAATTGGAATGATGTGCAGGTGGAATCCGAAGGAGATTTTCTAGTAGAATCGGATTGTATCCTCGAAAGGAGGGAGATCTCGCTTTGAAATCACACCATTGGTCAAGTGAAGATGCAATGGAAGCACCGTAGTCCAGAAGAAGCCACCTGATAATTGGAAAGTCATATGTGGGATGCATATCCAATTATATTTTACGGGAACTCTGAGGATGAGGAATAAATAACATTGAGGACGATGTTATAAATTAAGGGGGTGTGTATGTCACATGCCCCAATTTGCAAAAACAATTTAATATTATTGAGGAACATTGTGTTATATTTTATGTTAGGTTTGTAATTGATGACCAAGTGGGGTCAAGAATAAATAATGTAATTCAGAATATTTTATTTATAAATAAATAAATGATGAGACAACAGCTTAGGGAAGTTGTTAAAAGAGTGTTAACCGGTCACTTGGTGGAGGAGACTGGGTGGAGAGTATACTGACAAGTGGCAGCATCCTCAAACTACTTCCAACTGTTGTAGGTGGAAACTTCCCTATATTTGTGGTGATGACTCCCCAAGAAAGTGGAATTGGAGCAGGTGGCTCATTAAGTGAAAACTGACCCAGAAGACCTAGACATTTCTATAAAATTTTCCATTGAAGACAGCTGAGGTTGCTCATTTTTCTGAGGAGTGATCATTCAGGGTGAATGAAGTGCTCATGAGAAATTCAATGGAGGGGATTACTAAAGTGAGTTTGAGGGGTTAACTGCTGAGACTGAACTTATTGCAGCTATTAGGCTGAAGTTCTTACTGTTGTGAGCAGGTTTGGATTACTGAGGTAATTTGACTAGTCAGGTGACAAAAGGTCTTAAGGATACATCCTTCGCCCAGTACTCTACCAGGAGGACCAGGAAACAGGCTCGGGGGTCCTGAGGAAGTGCAGACTAAGCTTTCACCAGGAGTTGGTTGGGAGGAACAACCTCCTTAAGCTGTTGTCACCTCATCATTTGCAGATTATGTTAGAAATAATAGTATATATGCTAAATGAGAAATAAATAGAAATATATTACCATACTGTATTTTTCCACGCCTGGTATAGGCAGTACTCTAGTACAGCTAGGTGTTTAGGTAGATATGATGATTCTTATTTAACACTGAATGAAAAATGTAACTAGATTCTTCTATAGTTTGCATATGATTCATTCTTTAGAAACAACAGTAAACACTCTATTTATTGAATGTATCTACTTTAGACAACAACTGAATATGTATATAACTATATTTAGTAATCATACTAACCATAGAAATAATATTAATACTATTATTCATTATAAAACAATAGGTAAAGTTAAACAGATAAACATAAGAATAGTAAAAAAACTATCACTTAGGGTTTAGAACTAGGTAGTACTCGATAATTTATTATAATAACTTGTTCCAAGATAATATTTGTTTCTGTATTAAAACAAATGTTTTTACCGTAACCTCAAGGCAATCACCTAGGGTTATGAAAGACAGTTTCCATTCTATTCACAAACTTGCAGTATCTTATCTAATCTTTCCTTTATAAGAATTTTAACAGCTGTAAAATCATTGAAGGAAAAATAAGAAAACAGAGATAATATTTATCATGTAAAATTTATTCCATTACAGAACTGTAGGGTATTTTTTTTAAATACTATAACCCTTATGAGCCAAAACAGAGTAATAATAATACTCTTAAACACAGTAAAATTTTCCCATAAAACATTGCACTGGGAATCATTATAATTACATGATAATAATTAAATAATACTATAACAATTCGTTAAAAACATAATCAAATAGGAAGAAATGGCTTATTGCCTTTAGAATTCAAGGTCGAGGCTCAGGCCTGTTAATAAAACTAAACTATACAAAATAATATATATATCGAACAGTAACTATTCATTAATGACAGGTAAAAACCCTTAATCCATTTACAAGTCTTGACTGATTAACAGACTTTCTTCACCTTAAAAACCCATTTTAAAAACTAAAATTTAACCAGACAGAGGTCAACAGCCTTGTTATGGCTCAAAGCTAAGCTCTAGCAGGAAAGTAAAAGAAGTTTACATTGTTCAGGCCATAAAGGCACTATCTTAAAACTATTTTATCATGGCTTCAATAGCCTTCAACTTCCCTAGACAAATTAACCTCTAGGGTTTTCGAACTCATGCCAAAACAAGAAAGCAAGAAACAACAAGCTAGTATGTAAACCAAGGTCATGCCTTAACCAATTGCAAAGATTCTATCTCCCAACCACCACATCTTTTTGCAGGAATAAAACCCTCATTTGCAACCGGGGCTTACCAGAAGTATGCTCAGATGGAACGTTAAAGGAGCAAGCTCGTGCCAACCTACAGAGTCGAGAGGAGGACCTGCAAGGTTTATAAAACCTTTTATTGTTACAAATTGTATTTAAATTTTAAAACCTTTTTAAAAACTAATGGCAAAATGAAACCGGCCGTTACTTGTTAAGCATCTTGTTCAAAATGAAGTTGAGGAAACCGATCACGTAAGGTCATTTGGCACCTCGCCGGAAGTCAAGGAGACACTGAGTCACAACTTCGAAGGAAAACAAGAAAATCAACCCAACCGGAATGAAGGAGCACTCCTGTACAAGATCTGTCCACTATTTTAAGTCTTAAGACAAACACAGTCCTCAAATGCTTAAGGAAAACCAATTTTCTACACTTGCAGTATGCAACAGTAACCATTAAAGACCAAGAACCCCCTCACAACCTCTCTCAAAGTAGCTCACAACTTTTGGTTTTGGAAGCAATCTGCCAAGCCTGGAGGTTTTTACAGGTTTTCAATGGCCGCAAGCTCACAGCTCGGCCAACTAGACTGAGGAACCCTCGCTCTGCAAAAACAAATGAGTAGGGTTTTGAGTTATAAGTCGACCCTTTCATGGATAGAACCATCCCACGTGTCCTTTGAATTATTTCTCTAGTGTTGGTAGAGTTCAATAGTCATCGCTACAAACAAATTGATTTTTAATCAAATCTTTAATCATTATAAACTATGCATTTTTCTATGATTGAAATGATATAATAATACTTTGGAGTTGTGCGATACTTAGTTTACCAAATGCAAAATTAAAATGGAAGGTGTCTTCTAGGATAAGCTAAGCTAAGTTAATATAACTTCTTTGTCAACCATGTGTGCAAGAATATAGTCAGATAGACATATGGTTAGTATCTAACATTATTGGTTGATCAACAAACTTATCCCAAAGTTTTACCAAATTAACTTGTTTGAAGATATAGTCAATATATATAAATGAGAAATATATAATGTTAAACCTAGGAGAAGGTGAAATGGAGATACATCTTTGAGTGTATGGTCTTAGGAGTTCTTAGAGTTAACACTTGTTCAATAAAATAGGCTAAATTGTAATTAGAAACATGAAGTTTACCATTTTTTTTTATCTCCAAAGAATTATATACGTGTGTTCCAGACTAGACTCCAAATGTGTGCTTAAACTAAGCAAAAGTCGGAACTTGACTTCCTTGGGCATAATACTTGGATCATGTTTTCTTTACCCATGCATATGTAGTTTGTTAAACGTCATTATGGAGTTTTCACAACCAAGAAAACATTAGCATATCTAGCAGCAACAAAATACAAGTTCTCTTCTACTTACAATGTTGGGAGTGTGGAGGGCCACACTACTTTAAACACTTCCCAGTAAGGAAAATAATTTTAATGTACATTCTATCCAAGAAGCAGTGACTGTTGGGGACATGGCAAGGAGCATGCCCAGTGTCTGTGCTGCACTAGAAAATCGGCAAGCAGAACACCAAACTTCTATGGTCGAAATTGAAGGTATGATAAAAAACCAACCTATCTCTATCTTAATTGATCCAAGTGCAAGACTGAGTTATATCCCACCTAGAATAGTTGATTTATGCAAATTGGTACCTGAAAAGTTTGATAAGTCGTGGCTAGTACAGTTAGCCACAGGTACAAAACAGAAAGTTACTAGACTTGTTAGAAATTGTAAATTGATGATGAATGATTTCCTTACGCATGTTAGTGTAAATATATTGCCTTTAGGATCCTATGATTTATTAATAGGAATGGATTGTCTAGAGGAACATAAAGTTGAGTTAAATTGTTTTGATAAAACATTTACATGTACTGACAATAACGGGAATAACATAAAAGTGAAAGAAATTCCTAGGAAGGTAACCATTAGAGAAATCTTTTCTTTGCAAATGAAAATATCAGTAAGAAAAGGATGTAAAGTGTTCGTAGTTTATATAATGAATGATAATGAAACCAATAATAAACTTAAACTAGAGGGCATATCATTTTTAAAGGAGTTCGAAGATATCTTTCCGGAAGAAGTCCCCAGACATCCTCCGAAAAGAGATATTGACTTCACAATCGATTTGATACCCAAAGCGATACCAACATTGAAAGCTCCATACCAAATGAATATAATAGAACTTATAGAGCTGAAATCATAACTACAAGAACTAATCAATAGAAAGTACATTTGACCAAGTGTCTCTCCCTGGGGAGCACCGATCTTGTTTGTGAAAAAGAAGGATGGAACACTAAGATTATGCATAGATTACCGACATTTAAATTAGATGACTATTAAGAACCGATACCCACCCCCAAATAGATGATCTATTCGATCAATTCTGCAGAGCAACTATTTTTTCGAAGATAGAATTAAGGCCGAGTTATCATCAAGTGCAAATAAAAGATGAAGATATATTTAAAACAACATTTAGGACCCGTTAAGGTCACTATGAGTTTGTCATAATTCATTTTGGGTTGACAGGCACACCTGTTGCGTTCATGTGTTTAATGAACAACATCTTAAGTAGCTACCTAGATAAGTTTGGTGTTATCTTCATTGACGACATACTAATCTACTCTAAAAACGAACAAGAACATAAAGAACATTTAAGAATAGTTTTGCAAGGGGAGTTAATGGAAAGCATCATGACCCGATAAGTGTTAAAAGAGTATGGTGTAGTGACCGAGTTCATTACCATGGCTATCATACTCCACAATAAATAGATGACATGAATCCTTCCAGTCAAATCGCACTAGGTGATAGCCATCATGGTGATACAATGTATGAGCTTACTAAGAGATGGTTAATCCAAGCCTATTGATAAAACCATAGTAACATAAGTTATGCATTAACTTGAGTTTAAATTCATGGCTAGGATTCTTGTATATTAGGATTATATTATACATTAACCCACATGTGTAATATTGAGTGTTCATGTTATATGACAAGGTCTCATCATGTACATTTTGAAAGTAGGTGTGTAAAAAATGCCAACGAAAACAATATATACCCAAAGTACATTGATTTCATAAGAATGAATATAGTTAAACATATAAATTTTAATTCTTTAAATATTAATTTAATCTAGAAAATAAAAGATCCTTGGTAAATAACACAACCGCCACACTTATGCAAATAAGAGATCACCTTGCCATCATACAACATTATTGTAACCGTATGCCTTTAGTAGATTTCAGATTTTGAATAATGCAAAGATGTGAAATAATCTTTGTTGAAAATTGAACAATATTCAAAACCTTAGTCAATAAAAAGACTATTGAGTCTTTATAAATGGGAATTCAAACCTTGTCAAAAGGATTTGATGGCAACATGTAAAATAGTAGAATGTCACCTCATGAATGATGAGTTTGGCTATATAATTAAGCCAAGATCATGGTCCACAATTATGTAAAGTATGTAATAATGAATAGTAATGAACTTTATTAGCTGCAAAATTAAGTTCACTTATAATATGAAAATAGATCACAAGGAAAAGGTTCTTCATGGAATCATCATAAAATAATGTATCTAGACATGTCTAAAAATAAAACTCTTTGGGATACCCATGCCAACTGTTTCGTTTTCTATTGGAAATAAAACATTCAAACTTACTCCAGAACAAGTTTGGTTTAGTCCCAAATAATAAAATGCTATTTGTTGTCAGATTCACCCTGTAGTATTGATGTCTTGTCTATCATCTATGGTTTGATGTTTATAATCTCAATTTGTTTTAAAATATGTTGTTGGGAATTCAGCATTGTAGGAGATATGTAGAATAAAGGCATTTATGTTAGAAATGTGCATTTGAATAGAAGTTGCATACAACTTTCTGTAGAGAACATACGACTATTTAGTAATTTTAGCTTTTCTTTTTCTATACTTTGATTCCTTAAATTGCATTGTACTTTCTTGAATTGTAAGTAAGCAAATCAAGTATCCTTATTACATAATAACATGAGAAGAGGTTGTTAATAGGTTTCAAATTAATTTTAAACCTAATTTAAGTTGTCATGTGATCCATTGTTTTCAGATG
>LPNX010921318.1:456308-483526 GCA_001517045.1 Pseudotsuga menziesii
ATAGCTACAGTTTTGAAGCAGAATAAACAGTGTGTTTTGCAATCTTCGTGGGTATCCATTGGTGGAAATCAGTAAGTGGACTTGCTCTCATTCCCATTTGGAGTTGTATAATACATAGTGATATGAAATGGATCTATGTTTTTTTTTCAAGCTAGAGTGAATTTTTTTTACTTGCAATTAGAACACATTTGAGGGTTCGTTTATATAATGTTAGGGTTTAAATCATGAAGCTACTATTGTATTTTGGACTTGAATAATAAGTTCTTTGCATGGTATTTGAACAGATATTTAAGGGATGGAAATGGAAACCAACTTGTTAGGGATCCAAAGACAATAAGTCGTGCCCTAGCTAGTAAGAAAGTTAGATGGAGTTTACAGACTACCAGATGTCATTTGGCTAAAAAACAACAGTATTTCTAGCTTTTTACAAGATTTGGCAAATGCAATAAGGAGGGAGGTAAATGTCCTTACATTCATGATTGAGAAAAGGTAGATATATACACTAAGTTCTTGATAGGTATATGCTCCAATGTCGACCGTTGGTTGAATCACAAGGTATAGTAAAACATTAACTCCATACACTAGACATGGAGATGTCTAGATAAAATAAAAATGATGCAGTTTCCAAGATCTTATGGTAGGATTGATTATGTTTTATCTTACTTGTTCTTTTTATTTTTGTGCACAAATTACTCCAGAGTGCATGTAATATTGCTCATATTTTCTACAAGGTGAGTTAATATGACATTTTCTGTATTACGCTATTAGAATTTGTTGAATCCTAGTAGCCTAGATAATCTATTGTTTTTTTCTTTTAACAGGTTATTACACCAAGGATAATTTCCCTTATAATCATGTGAATGTTCACCCAAAAGCTTCAGTTTTTTATGGATTTCTCAAAGTCTATTATGTTGAAGGTGATAAGGTATTGTCTGTTTCATAGTGGAAATTGCATTTTGTAATTTTTTGATATGTTTATTTCTTCTCTTGTTGTATGTAGTCCTTGTGTGTTATATCAATTATATAGGGTATGTTTATGTTTTGAAATTTACTATGTATGGTTTTTGGAAATGCAAGGATGAGTTAAGATGAAAAGTGTATACACATTTAATTAAATGATAAAAAAATATATGTCAAAGTACAAAGCATCATCCAATTTTTCTAATAAATTGTAGACCGCCACTTTAAAGTTATTGCACGCTAACTCCAAGGTGGTGCCCTTCATAAATGACACTTCTAGATTTGAAATCAAATGGTAAATTAACTGGTGAATGGAGACCTTTCAAAAAAAAAATTGTTAATTACACAACTAGGCGTCGAATTTCTGACGGCCATTGGAGGATTTTCGATGCGACGGTATATGCAATTTTTTTGCGACGGATTGCCGACAACATAGTTTCGAATATACGATGCCGTGGTGGCATCGGGTCTTCGATAGGTATTGACAGAATGTCGAATATCCGACATGATTCCATCGATGGAAAAAAAATGCATATGTTGAATAACGGACAGGGCATTGTCGAATTTCAGACATGTAAGCCGTCGGATTTTGGGCTCAATTTCTGTTGTGTATATATTTCCTAATCTATAAAAGACTTGAAGGGTCGTTTTTAATAAAATCATCAACACACTAGATCACATACAAGTCATGGGATCGAATCCCTTCGAGACTTTAATCTAAATTATCAGATCAAGGATCCCTTTTTACAATCCACCAGCAGATTTTAAACAATACGAAATCAATACAAATCTATTTTATATGCCAAGCTATCGCATTATTCATTACGACAGAGGAATTGGTGTTTGGACAAAGTCCACATCGTGGCTTCCCAACGATGTTATTAAACCTTTCAACTATAGCTTTTAAAAAACGTAAAGTATAATTAAATGCAATCATTATACAGAGGCGGAGCCTCTTTTTCTTTTCTATTAAATCTCATCTCTTACCAAGGTTATAGGATTGAGTCCTGCATTTACATAGGTTAAACACAAACATTAAAATAAAGTATTCAAAATCGTAAGATTTAAAATACACATAAGATGGTTGTAAGTCCATGCAAAATGGCCGCTACTATTGTTCTATCATCATCGACTCTTAAATAGTGAAAGACCCTAAAGAGGTTACAAATTAATTAGCTTGAACCAGAGTTTGAATGGCCGTAAGTCTTTTCCATAAAGCTACCATCGCAACACATATCAACAACACATCTTATAATTATATATAGATATTTTAAAATAAAAAGGATGATCTCTTTCCATGGCCGTAAGACCATCTACAATGGCAACCGAGGGTTTCATTACAAACGTATAAATTATTAATTACATCATTTTACAAACGACATTGGTTATAAACCCACCGAGATAGGTTCCCATTTTTGTAAAATATCGAAAGGGAATACCAGAGTATTTCTACATGCATACTGAGTGGTTATAAGACCATTAATAATGGTTCCACTATAAATATCAAAACTAGAACTATGTCAAAAGAACTGCACATGAATAATACCCATTAAGGGAACCTCAAAACCCTACCAGGGTTTAAACAAAAATAAAGAATAATTCATTACATTAAAATTCCCAGTTATGGCCTTAAGCCAACATAACCTGCAAATGGGTTTCCTTTATAAATAGTGGCTAGTTTAAACCTAAAAGTGAAACCACTTATCTTAGAATTCATGGCCACAAAGAGACCTCACAACCTTTCCCACGAGACCTATAGCATCAAGTGGGATGGGTTAGTATGATTTTGCAGGTTAGAAGAAAATGTGAAAAAAAACACTAGAATGAACTAGGTTTGAGAACCACTTACACAAGCATTCGAAAACACGGGCCTGGGAGGAGATGACCATGTCGCCTTCCTCCCAGCGCCAAAAACCTGTGAATGAACCAATTATAATCACTTCTAAGCACATCCTTCACATAAGTCAAAAACCAATATAAAAATTTACAGCATTGGAATTCTTACCTTGCCGTTGGAAAACAAGGGTCAGGGGTCGGCTGTAACAAATATAAAATACAATATTAATTAGACTAATAGGTTACTAGTGAAAGGGTGTAACCCTTCACTATGTTGGCTCAAGCTGTATAAAAGGCGAGTTTATTGTACATTTTATCCACCATCCAATATATTATTATTATTCATATTCATTATTGAAATGATAATCGAATTCGACTAACAGACAACCGGATTTGGATTCGCTCCTGCACTGTGAGCTCGGACTCGACTCATCAATCCTTGATTTCTTTCGCTACTCCATTTAATCACCTATCACTTCATCCCAAGTGCTACCCAAAAACCAAAACAAAACCAAAAAACAAAAACAAAAAAACAAAAAAACGTCCTCCAACCTGCTCGCCACCTCCATCACCTACGCTCTCTATCCCCCTACTCCACCCTCCATTCCCCGTGCACCTCCTCCATCCCTCATTTCGACTTATTTCCACCTCACGTCATCGCTTCCACCATTTCGCTATTGCATCATCCTCCTGCTTCGTGCTCTCCACCGGTTCCCTCCATCAACCGCCGCTCTCCACCTATTGCTTCCATATTTGCCTGCGCTCTCTACCACCTCCACTCCATGCCTTCTACTGCACCCCCTCCCCACACGCGCAACTGCGTGCTACTCCTTTCCGCACTCCACCCAGCGCTGCATCCTCCACAGCCATCAACTCCGCTCCCCCGCACCAACCCGGCTTCCTCAGCCCTTCCACCTGAGCAACCCTTCTCCCATCTGCTGCGCACGCTCTCCGCTCCCTAGCACCCCCGCTCTCTCCTGCGCCTGCTCCACCGTTGCACCACCTCCGGCGTCCTCCTCACCACGCCATCCTTCCACTACTACCGGTCATCGCCGTCCAATCGAATCCGCCATCCTTCTCCTCTGCACCGCCTCCTCACGGTCGTCGCTGACTCGCCCCCTCCAATTCCACGACCTGCAAAACAAACACAAACACAAACAATATCATGATAATACATTAATTCAATATATTATAATATAATTATAATATTTCAAAATTTTGTTTTATGATATTAAAGCAAAAAAAAAATTTAATTAAGATTTTTTATATATTAATTAATAGAATTAATTATTATCCTTAAAAATCTCACTATCTTTAATAATAATTAAAAAAAATTATAATATTAATAATATTAATTAATTAATTAATTAATATATTATTATTCAAGTTTTCATCTTTAAAGGCCAAAAATAACGTTGAAATACACACATCCACATACAAGGTCCAAGACCATGGCGAAACTGAAAGATAAAATTGAAAAAGTGGATAAGGACACCAGGTCCCTTGTCACTGACCTAAAAGGCTTGAAGGAAAAGATGCAAAATAACAATACATTACTCAAAGACGAGCTTGTTCTGGTACTAGAAAGAAGGTTGGATGAAAAATTTGACATCCTGAATGAAAAACAAAAATATTTGGATGACAAAATGAGTACCATGACTCAAAACATAAACACCTTAACACGGAACATGAGCACCATGACGCAGAACCATAATACATTAATCGAGATGTTACAAAGGCTCATACCCAGTCTGGGCCAAGTTAGCAGTCCAAACATGTTAGATGCCTCATTTCATGTTTCCACCCAGGAAACACTCGCAAAGAATCAAGAAGAATTGCAAAAAGAAATAAAGATTAACAATGCGACGCTTAAGCAAGAGATAGAGGCACGATTAAACAGCAAAATAGACGTTATCAGTAAAATAGTAGAGAATAAGAACTAAAAATCACTGCCAACAACGAAGCAATTCAAATATGTCACTTTCATCATCTAGTAGTTCCAAGCCACCATCAAACCATAAGGCAAAAGGAAATCAACGTCGCCCTTACAAAGTGCACCCACCTAAGGCAAAAATAGAGTTGTCGAAATACAATGGGAGTGAAGACCAATGTGTTGCTTAGCTAAACAAAGCAGAAGAATACTTCGACATTTACAACATTCAATATGAAGAGGAGAAGGTGAAATATGTGTTAATGCATATGGAAGGGTACGCCTATAATTGGTACTTATGGTGGAAGAGAGATAATTTTACCTTTACCTGGAACTTGTTAAAAAAATAATTTTTTAATAGGTTTCAAGGAATTAAAGAAGATGAATTTTTCAGTAAAATTAGCAGAGTACAACAAGTCGAAAACGTTGATGAATTCACTCATCAATGGGAATCCTTATCAACACGAGTAGTTGGGTTGTCTGACAAGCAAAGACTTGAAACCTTTTTAGAGTGTCTTAAACCATACCTCCAAAAAGAGTTAAAGTTACATGACATACCTAACGTAGAAGTAGCAAGACGTAAAGCAAAAGCCACATAATGCAAATTGGAAGGAATACAAGCAAAAGAATATAGCCATTATCGACAAGAGAAAGAGACACAATGTAGGTATTGTGCAGATACTTGGTCTCCCAACCATGGATGCCACCAACCTCAATCATACACCTATGAAACGGAAAATAGATCAAAGTCATCTAACAGTTACTCTGATAATAAAAAGAAAAGGAAGAAAAACATATGTTGTCTATGCGGTGATGATTGGACCCCAGGCCATAAATGTAGGAACAATCAGACAATACAGTGCAGAATCACCAATGGAGAGGAAGTGCAAGTATCTGCACCAGAAATCTCATCTGATTCTAATACGACACCGATTCAGAATGAAGGATGGCATTAAGGAATACTCGAGCTTTGAGGACAAATCTCCTTTAAAGGGAGTTGCAATGTAACAAATATAAAATACAATATTAATTAGACTATTAGGTTACTAGTGAAAGGGTGTAACCCTTCACTATGTTGTCTCAAGCCGTATAAAAGGCAAGCTTATTATACATTTTATCCAGCATCCAATATATTATTATTATTCATATTAATTATTAAAATTATATTCGGATTTGACTAACGAACAACCGGATTCGGTTGCTCCATCGGCTCCTCCGAGCACCCTTATCCCTCCAAATTCTGCAAAAACCAAAGAATATCAATAAACAAAGAACTAAAAACTTTACAATAAACATTTTAAGTTGCATACATATTTTTTCAGTCATGGTTACCTATTGGAGAAGACTGTTCATGGGTTGGATGTGTCGGCAGCTTGATGGAGCTTTAGTCTTAGGCTGACCATCGTCAAGGAAAAAACTAAGGAGCACTCTTCACCTCAGAAATAACCATTACCAAACTCCATTAACAATGTGGAAACCTTGTTGGAACAAACAAAATTGCAAAACTCGGCCCTCGGCCATCCTCTGACAAACATCAACACTAACAAAAATCTCAGAAAAAGTAAAAGTCCCTTTTCAAAAAACCCTACAAATCTTGTTGATCTCACCATCCAAGTGTATGGTAGGGATTAAATCCCGTACTGCCTCGTGGTCCTGGTTGCGCTGTCAACTCGCAACCATGCCATGTTTTTTATGCCAACCGAAAGTACAAATTAATATCATGGTCGAAATCATTACAATGAAATAATTGCAAATCCAAACCTTGGATGGTGTGTTAATAAAGCTAATCATATACCCTATTCCATGGATTGTCTTGATTAACTTAACATATGTCAAACAAACCTTTATCATGTAAAGTCAAACCTTGCATAGAACCATACTTTGGTATCGTGGACATATATGCTAGAACCTTCGTGGAGTTGGTTATGGGGCTAGTGCCATCGTGGGTCATGGATAGACCCATGCCTCTCCCATGGTATTTTTAATATCATAATTTTAATGCCAATACCTTAGCGCCAGGTCAAGCTAAGGGATTTGGGAAGGGTTTAAAATTATAACATATGACTAGGTTTAAAATTTAAAAACCATATAAAACATTAATATCATGCAGAGTGTAAAGTCACGCATTATAAGATATAAGTCATAACTGAGATCCCATGAAATAGTATCCACTCATATTCTTAAAGGAACAAAAATAGATACATCAAACCAAAACATGTAGGATCATAAGAACTGCTTTAAGGACAAGAACATGTGGTTCCATGCAAAATATAAGTAGAGTAAACCCTTGTTCTTTTTCATATTAAGAGGTCGTTGTATGGGGAACCATACAATACAAACCCTAAGCCTCTCATTCTTAGGGGCATGTCTTTACATACATAGTGTGAACTATGTTAAGGGTGAGCCTTGAAATCAATAATAAATATAGAACAAGTAAACAAGTACATCACCTGCAAGAGTATGGTTGAAGGCTCCAGAAGGAACTGGCCTTCATGTTCATCAGCAAATCCTGTCATAAGCAGTAGGACAATAGTTATTAAAACCAACAGTAATTAAACATATAATTCTGCTAAAGTAATTGTAAAAATAACACATGTAAAAAAAAATGATGTACGATATTTAGGTGTGTTACAAGCATGTTGGTTGGGAGCCTATTGGGGTTCATTAATTAACATAAATTGAAATCACTCTCTAAAATAAAATGGCTTCCATTGTAAGTCTAAGAATTTAGGTGGAAATCTTGGGAGGTTCACCCTCTCCCCATCCCTAATCTATTGGAGGATAACTTGACTAGTTGGTAGCACATCAAGGAAACCATGGAGGACATCAACCAAATTTTTGGGTCTCCATTACAATGGAGTCTAGTGGTCATTCCATCATGGGTGGGGGATTGTAACTTTTTACTTATCATCTAATGTGTATCTCTCCACACTATTTTTCATTGGATTTTCCTCATGTTGTCATATTTCCACATCTCATTTGTCTGGTATGCAAGTGGCTTTGTCACTTATAGGACTTTCTCCCATGACCACATGTTATTCCTATTTAGAATGATCATTTTTAGCTATCCCCTCTTTCTTTTCATCATCTTAACAGTAGAACTTTTAGTTTACTTTCAGTTGTTAGTCATGGATAAGTGAATGATTACATAATACACATGGGAAAACTCTTTTACATAAGAGTGGACATTCCAAATAAATACAATCAGTCATTATTACATATTCCAACCAATGATGTTCAAGGTTCCTATGGGGAATACCTGGGACTACCTAAAGGTTGTGGTTGAATCATGTAAGACTTACATTGCAATTCTTGCATATGAATAAGTGAATAAAACCCAACCTCCTATAATTTGTAAGAATGAACACTAACTATTACAGTAACATTTTTATTGGGTGCGAGAGTGGGAGGAATAATTTTAAACAAAATTTGCTGTGAAAAGGGGGGTGGAACAATTTTTTACATTGAAGGAAATAAGAAACTAAGCTTCTCTCAAGGCATCGACCACAATGCAAACAATGAAGTAGAAGCACTTATGGCATATCAAGGAATCAAACTATCATGAAACATAACTAAGGAAATGGTTTTAGTAATTGGGGACTCCATAACCATCTCCTAATCCTTACAAAAGGGAATTATGCCTTCTCCCCCTCCCCTAGATTCTAATCCTTACAAAAGGGAATTACCCATTCTTCACCTTAGTATCTTTCATGGCATGACTCTTCTTTGTAATAAATTCAATAAAATAACTTTCTTTCAAGTGAAAAGGAAACTTGATAAACTTGTGAATGGCTTGGTGAATGCAACGTATTACCTCACGTGAATTATACCATTGGTTGGTTCTCGAGATGGCTGACCATGAAATATCCACAACCTTCCTTAGCCATGATTTTGATGGAAAGACCATTTGAAACAGTATTAGTCAAGAGATTGATAGGGATCATTAATGAACATAAATTGAAATCTCTATCTAATGTATTCAATGGATTCCCTTGTAAGTCTCATAACACATGTGATAATATTGAGAGGTTTACCCTCTCCCCATATATTATGTGTTGTGTTGATTCTATGATAGACCCAATGCTTGTAGAAGGTTTCCAACACAGGCCCAATGTAGTCTAATGCACCAACATATTCAACATTTAATAAAGGAGGTCTCACTTGAGGCACACTTGATAGTTACCATATCATTAAGGTGAGAGTCTTGGTGGGGTTGTGCATTCCATTATTTATCCTTCAATCACATTCACTTAAGCTAACTAAACTAACATCATGCATATCAATTATAATGACATATAGATCATCAAGATACATCACAAATGGAAATACATGTGCAGAACTAGTCCCCATCATATTTGTAGAATGAACAATACAACATAGATTATGTGTAGAACTCGTTATACATTACCTAACTTAGAACTCTTCTCATTATAGTTAACTGCTAACGACTACAACTCATATGTGTGTGTGCGTGCATGCGTGTGTATATATATATATATGTGTGTGTGTGTGTGTGTGTGTGTGTGTGTGTGTGTGTGTGTGTATGTATGTATGTATGTATGTACGCACAAATATGTGTGTGTGTGTGCACGCGCGCAATTGGAGTAGTTATAGAATATTCCCAAATCTATCAAAGAATCTTCCAGCTATAATCAACTCATACAAAAGGGGTATACACACACAAATAGATTTTAAGTGGTTATAGAAGATTCCCAAATCTAGTAGAGAGTCTTTTAGTTGTAATCCACTCATACAAAAATGGTATGCACCTTTAGAGACATGTGCATACGGTCATATATAATAAGCACATAGGATGATTAAGACATGATCTCCTTGGCTTCTACTTACTCGGGGTTTGATGGAACTGCATACTTAGTCTTCTGCAGTTTCATGGATTTTGTAGATATTCCTTATACTAATCTCTACTATGTGCTAGCACTTAGCCAAAACTAAGCCATAACAACTCCCCAACCACATTGTAACAAATCCCAAACCACATGTTGGATGCTAACTTGATTAATTGGTACCACATCAAGGAAACCATAAAGGATACTAACCACATTGGTTAGGTTTCCCTTACAATGGCATCTAGTTGTCATACTGCCCTGGGTGATGGATTGTACCTTTTCAGGACCCTTTAAATGTGTTTCTCTCCTCAATTCTTTTCATTGAATCGTCCTCTCATCATACCGATCTCATTTTTGTTCTCGATGGTTAACTATGTCTATTCCATGAATTTCTCCCCCACCCTATGTTACCTGTCTTTAGTTTGATCGATTCAAAGTATCCAATTTAAACTAGTTTCACTTTATGTTCATCATCATTTTGTTTCACTTGCAATTGCCCTCCCCATTATCTCTGGGGGATGATGGGTTCCCTCCCGATTTTTTTTTTATATATTTGCTAGTTTCGCCTTCTAGGGTTTTTAATTAAGTATTTGTATGAGGCTTTCATTAATCGTATTGAGAGAGATATCTTTCTTTAAGAGGATGTTGGGATTTATATGTTTTTCAAAACTTAGTTGTGTGAAACCTGTCGACACGTTGTAGCGATAAACTGATATTTTGACTGAAACATTGCAGCAACAAAAGTGAAGAGATCGTTGACGCATTGTGGAAAAAAACTGGGAATCGTGGCGACGTGTTGCGGCCAAAAAATGGATAGGCTATAGCAGGAAACCTCGAAGGCTCGTGATACTTGCGGAAACAAACAAGAAAATTGCTCATGAAGGGTGGCAAAAGGGAAAGGAAACCTATGAAGGCCGTGATTTGAAAGGAAACCTACGAACGCTGTGATTTGAAACTTTACTGAATTCACTAATGTGTTTATGCCCTCTAGTGTAATGACCTAAGAAAATAGTCTTAAAAAGGAAAACCATGAGTGGCTCTTCTCATATTTGTAGCAGCCTTGACCCTCCCTATCTCTATAGTCCTCACGAGAAGCTAATTTTAACCATATAATTATTTAAGACAACCATGTTTAGGGATGCTAACAAAGCTTTAAGTTTGTTTGCGTTCATCCATAAGTGTTGTGATTTTCTTTTCATGGAACATGATACTGATTCTGATGTATCACATGATAATCTTATGTCTCATTGGAGAACCAAGGTAGAGACCAAAGTTGTTCAAGAAGTTTCATACGAAGAGGAGATGGTTGAAGAAAAACGAGCTCCAAGCTCCTCATTGCAGTATGATGATACCAAAAGTATCATGAAAGTTGAGCCAAAATATTGCTGGGGCAAGATATATCATCTCTTCAAGATGGAAGAGTACTAGATCCTCTATGCAAAAAACTAGGAAGAGATACCTATATATCAAAATATCAAGAGGTTTCTAGCAACAAGGTACAAGGTTTTCCCATGAATTGAATTAATAGGAGGGTTACTCCCTTATGTGAATGCTAAAAGTCGAATTATGAAAAATGCTACCGAAGAGGTCATCACTTCCTTCTAGTCGACTACTATGCATTAGTACTACAAGTTCCTAACACCAGAAATTAATCTGACAAATGAGTGGGTTAAATCACTCAAAATCGATTACACAACATTTCTCAAGAACGCATGGAGTCAGAACAAGAAGATCTGCACCAAGGAGGATGGCTGCTATTAGAATCAATGGTTGAAGTAACCTTACCGGATAGTCGCAACCCTTTTGTGAAGATTGTACATTGAACCAACCTCCTCTCATTTCAAGATAGGATGGTTGCCCCTATTTTATCATGTCATCTTTCTCAACATTAGGTTCAACTAGGGTGCAATCCTCTCGTCCAATATAGAATATGCACTCCTGAACTCACAAGCAACTTTAACCACACAATAGTCTAGCCCAATCTTACTTGCTAGATGTAGTCTATGTCTTGAACAATTTCCCTGGCATTGGATGGAGGTGGAATCTTGCATAACCACTTATGCATGTTTATTGTCAATATTTATGGGCACAAAAGAACACCATTCATCACAAGCAAATCTATGAAGAGTTCATCATGCCATTGTACATGATTATACACTAGCATACAACTAAATGTATGACTGACTAAGAAATTGAAGTGACTGACTAAGAAATTGAAGAGGTTGTTAAGTTGGGGGATTGGTTGTTGATGGAAGGAGGAACATACTTACACATATATGGAGGATCACAACCTCCTTTCATACTGCTGAAGTATGTCACAAATGCCATGGTCATGAGGGAAAAAGTAAGGAAAACATTCATAAATGGAATCAGGTTCTCTTTGAACAAGGCCATGAAATATTTGTGGCCACCTTTTCCTATAGTCATAGGATCCTATTGAATGATCAAAGTCAAGGAAGCTGGAGAAATAATTAAATATTTAAATCTCTTCCACTTCGACAAGGAAAATTTTAGAAGAAACGATAGTAAAAAGAAAGTATTAAATCACTATGCATTGGTGAAATTCACTTGGCCTTATACCAATGAGTTATTTACCAAACAATAAATCTATAGGAGGGCCTAGACCCTGAAGATTTGGCCAAGAGAATGAAGAAAGGAAAATGATCAACTACAGACACTGTTAGCATGGCAAAAGGACAAAAGGGAAAGCAAGTAGCAAAATCAACACACGAATAGATACAACAAGAATTGAAGGAGGATTATAGACAAGTATCTAAAAAGGCCCAGGAAATCTTCAAAAAGGAAGAGAAAAGGAAATATGAAGCATAAGCACAATGTATAGAGTTGGCGAATGTTAGATTTTTATCATTTAAGAAATATGATCTTAGGATCTTATATGAGAGAATAACATGCACATCAATCAATCACAAGAGACAATAGACACAAAGATTTTCCTCGGGGAAACCATAAAAGAGAAAACCCTGCAACTTCCTCAGAGATAGAATGAGAACCAATGGCAGTAGTAAAACCGAAAGACAAAAAGATGACCTCCAACAGTTGTTCTCTCTCACACTTGAGCAAGCTACTTCTCTCTCACCTATGCGCTATAGTTGGGTGAGTGTGTGTTTGAAATAGAGAGTCTCACTCTCTATTTATACTAGTTTCTGACTTGACAATCACTTACCAGGGCTGACTTCTCTAGGAGAGTCTAATAACCCCAGTGCCCCGAAACTGTGGGGACTTTGACCCCTGATCAACTAGGAGGGTTAACCTCTATGACTTTACATGACTTGATTACATTAATGATTCTCCTGATAGGAACATCGAGGATCAATGAAAGACCTCTTAACTAGGAAGGTATTCTCTTGACACAAATCATCATCACAAATCTTCTTCTCTAGATCAACATCAAAGCTGTATCATCACTAGATCATCATCAAAACTGGATCATCATCAAAACTGGATCATCATTGAAGTTGAATCATCATCAAAGCTGGATCATCACTGGATCATCATTGAATCTGAATCATCATCAAAGCTGGATCATCACTGGATCATCATCATTACTGCTTCCGCTATCTTGATCAACTGGTGCTATCTCTCAATTCTTCTCGTCATAGGAAGTTCTACAGATCCAGCCCTTTTTCATGCTGTTTGTAGGCCTAGCCTCCATGTAGGTCTTCATCTTCTTTAGCACTTATATCTGACCATGGGAGGAACACATCCAGCATCCATGTCAGAAAGGCCCGCCCAACACTTACATCTGACCATGGGCGGAACACATCCAGCATCCATGTCAGAAAGGCATGCCCAGCACTCACATCCATCAGCATGGTAGGACACACCATCTACCATCCGAGGAAAGGACCAGCACTTACATCCACTGGCATGATAGGACACACCATCTATCATCCAAGGAAAGGCCCAGCACTTACATCTACTGGCATGATAGGACACACCATCTATCATCCATAGAAAGGCCCGTCACTTACATCTACTGGCATGATAGGACACACCATCTATCATCTGGAGAAAGGACCAGCACTTACATATATTGGCATAGTAGGACACACCGTCTACTATCCAGAGAAAGGCTCAGCTCTTACATATGACCCAGTCAGAAAGGCCCAGCACTTACATCTAACCCAGTCAGAAAATCCTAGCACTTACATCCTCTGGCATAGTAGGACACACCATCTACTATCCAAGGAAAGGCTCAGCACTTACATCCACTGGCATGGTAGGACATACCATCTACCATCCAGAGAAAGGATCTGCACGTACATCCACCGGCATGATAGGACACACCATCTATCATACGGGGAAAGGATCTGCACTTATGTCTGACCATGGGAGGACTTGCCTACCACCATGTCAGAAGGGCTCTGCACTTACATCTGACCATGGGAGGACTCGCCTACCATCATGTTAGAAGGGCTCCACACTTACATATGACCATGGGAGGACCCGCCTACTACCATGTTAGAAGGGCTCCGCACTTACATATAACCATGGGAGGACCCGCCTACCACCATGTCAGAAGGGCTCTGCACTTACATCTAACCATGGGAGAACCCGCCTACCACCATGTCAGAAGGGCTCACGGACTCATCACTTCCTCTTGGAAGGAACCTCGACCTGGAGAACACCAAGCTTCTCCTTGAAGTACTCAAACTTCGCTCTGGCTAATGGATTGGTTAACACATCAGCTATCTGCTCTTTCGTCGCAATATATTGGAGCTTCAATGCTCCTCTCTGCACCATATCCATGATATAGTGATATTTGATCTTGATATGCTTCGACTTGTCATGGAACACCGGGTTCTCTGACAACTTCACACAACTCTGGTTGTCGCAATATATACAAGTANTTAGATAGCAGCTTCCTCAGCCACACTGCCTCACAACTAGCCGAACAAGCTGTGACATACTCTGCTTCGGCTATACTCAGTTCCACGCAAGACTACTTCCTGCTAAACCAAGAGATCACACCTGATCCCATACTGAAGCAGCACCCCAAAGTGCTCTTCCTATCGGTGACACTGCCTGACCAATCTGAATCAACATAAGCTTCCATGTTAATCTTCTGATCCACCTCATACTTGAGCCCATAATCAATTGTACCTTTCAGGTACCTCAGAATATGCTTTGCAGCAATCAGGTGAACATGTCTCGGATTCGTCAGGAACTAGCTCAATGTGTTCACAACAAAGCAAATATCTAGTCTTGTATTCATCAAGTACATCAAGGACCCAATCATCTGACGATACATCGTAGCATCAACCGACTCTAATGAAGCATCACTCAATAGATTTAGGTTTGATGCCATAGGTGTGGTCATGGCCTTGCAGTCCATCATCCCGAACTTCTTCATGATCTCTACTGCATACTCCCCTTGTCCTAGGGAGATTCCATCTGTATTCTGCCACACCTCCATGCCTAGAAAGTAGTGCATCATACCCAAGCCCTTCATCTCAAATTCAGCAGCAAGCTTCCTCTTTGTATCAGTAATCAACCCATCTACACCTGTTACAAATAGGTCATCTACATACAGTAGGAGTATCATTGGGTTCCCTTCTTCAACCTTGTAGTAAAGGTTGAAATCTGCTTTACTCTTAGCAAATCCCAAACTGGATAGGAAGCTGTCAATTCTATTGTACCATGTCCTGGGTGCCTGTTTCAAACTGTACAGGGATTTCTTCAATTTACACACATGAGTCTCCCTGTCATGTGTCTCAAAACCGAGTGGCTTCTCCACATACACTTCCTCTTCCACTACACAATTCAAGAAAGAAATCTTGACATCCATCTGGTGTATCTTCCATTTCGTTACTGCAGCCAGAGTAAGTACTGATCTGGTGGAAGTGTATCTGGCTACAAGTGCACAAGTTTCTTCATAATCTATTCCTTCTTTTTGGGAGAAGCCACGAGCCACAAATGTTGCTTTATATTTCTCTATGCTGCCATCTGCAACATGATTGATTTTGTAGATCCATTTGGAAGTCACAACAAACTTCCCCTCTAGTTTAGGGACAACATCCCAGACATCATTCTTCATGATCGACTGGTAGTCCTTGATTATAGCATCCTTCCATTCTTTCTTCTTTGCCACTTCTTCAGGGTTAGAAGGATATTTATCAATGATGTCACATAATAGGGCTACATAACCGGAGCAGGACCTAGCTCTTTTCCTCTCTCTGTGCATTTCTTCTGGAGCCCCATATCTTTCTGCACCTTAGATAGCCTCTCGTACCCATGCAGGTTTCCTCTTGTGGGGATTCTTCTCTTGGGGTGGATCTACAGGTTCATGGGGTTCTTCTATTTCTTGATCTTCTTCTTGAGTTGGATCGTTCATAGTTGTATCTTGAATTCTGGGTACTTCTGTTTCTTCAGAGTCTTCAACTGATCTCTTTCTGGATTTGTTGTAAGCTGAGTCTTTGTCGAATGTTACATCTCTACTAATGTAGATCTTCTTGAATCCTGGAAAGTATATTATGTAAGCTTTTGAGCTTTCACTATATCCCACAAATATACCCTTCTTCTCAGAAGGATCTAACTTTGTCCTCTTTTATTTTGGAATGTGTATGTACACTAGATAGCCAAATATTCTAAGATGAATGACTTTTGGTTTCTTGCTAGAAGATACCTCTTCAGGTGTCTTGTTCTCGAGTACTCTGTGTGGAGTACGGTTCTGTACATACACAGTTATCCTGGCAGCTTCTGCCCATAGATGCATGGGAAGATATTGATCATGAAGCATTTCCCTTACAGCTTCCATGATCGTTCTATTCTTCCTTTCTACAACCCCATTCTATTTTGGATTATATGGAGTGACCAACTCCCTCTTAATCCCTGAATCTTTGCATAATTATTTGAATTCATTTGATGTGAATTCTCCACCATTGTCTGATCAAAAGGTTTTGATCTTCTTTTCTGTATGGTTCTCGATCAAGGCTTTGAATTCTTTTAACTTGCTAAATACTTCATCTTTGTTCTTCAAGAATTATATCCATGTCTTCCTAGAAAAATCATCAATGAAAGAAACATAGTATACATACCCACTCAATGAACTGGATGACATCGGACTGCATACATCGGAGTGGATGATTCCCAAGATTCATTTTGCCTTGCTCTCGCTACTTGGAAATTTCTTCTTTATGTTCTTTCCTTTCGCACATCCTTTGCAGACACCGTCATGTTTTGTTTGTATTTCTGGAAGACCTTCAACAACTTTTCTTGCAAGTGGTATTTCTCTATAGTGCACGTATGCAAGCCTTCTATGCCAAAGTTCATTTGGCTCTACTGAGTCATGGACCAAAGCTTGTTATGGTTGGCCCTTCAATTTGTATAGTCCTCCCTCTTGCTCTCCAATCACTACTGCATCATCTATAGTCTTTCCCCTTGGCCACATAAGGACTTGGCCATCTACAAATGCAACCCTTATGCCTTTTGCATCCAATGTAGATATGGAGAGGAGATTCTTCTTTAGTCTTGGCACAAACAAGACATCCTTCATATTCATATACTTTCCAAAGTATATTGTATAGGAGGATTCACCACTACCCTTTATTGGATACTGGTAGTCATCCCCAAGTTTCACCTTGTGAGGTGACTCATGTTCAGAAAGTTTCACAAAGGATTCTTTGAATCCCGTCGTATGTTTGGAAGCCCCATTGTCTATAATCCAATCATTACTTCTATGTGTGATAGTTCACGTGAGAGCGAAAAATCAAAACATATTCTTCATCACTTGAAGAATCATCATTTTCTTGTTTGATTCTCTTTATGGAAGGTTCATCATCCTCTACAGCATGAGCATGATGTCTTCTCTTATTTCCCTTCTTCTTATGAGAGCCACTTTTATTTCTAGGACAATCTCTGACATAGTGTCCTTTCTCGTCACAAGTAAAACATCTGAGTTTAGATAGATCTCTGTTAGATATTCTCGGGTTATCTTTTTGGTGAGAATGCTTACCTTTGGGATGATGATAGTCCCTTCTGCTTTTCTTGGAGTGTACTATGAGAGCTTGATCTTCACTTCCCATCTTTTATTCTCGGGCTACTATTCGAGCTTATTCTTGTGAGCATTCCTCCCATAGTCTACTAAAGGTGACTAGCTTTCTTCTAGCAAAAATCCCTTGAATGAAGGAGTCCCATGACCTAGGGAGACCATTCAAGGTGGTCATCACAATCTCTACATTCTCCACTTCTTCATCCACTCCTTCAAGTTGTTATTTGATCTGGGAGACCCTTGTAAAGTATGACTGTATGGTCTTCACATTCTGGATCTTCACATTCTTCAACTGGTTCCTCAAAGTCATCTTCTGATTTATGTTCTTTCCTTCAAACAGGCTTGGTTAAGGCTTCAAACATATCTTTAGGTGTCTTTAGGGAGGACACCTATGGTATGAGGTGATCCTTTATTGAATCAACAATATTAATCATCTTGGCCATGATCAAGTTCTTCTTATGTAAGGACTTAGCCTCATCTCCCTCTGGAACTAGAACCTCTCCACTGATGTAGGAGTCCAATTCATTTTCTTCAAGAACTAGGGAGATCCTATACTTCCATGCTCAGAATTTATCATCTCCCTCAAGATTTTCATCAAGCTTGGTGTGATGAGACATCTTAACTGAGAACCTCAAATGGAAATACAAAATATTTAGATCTTACCAATTAGAGAAGCTGAAATTGGAGCTGGAGCTGATCTTCTGCAGTGTTGGTTTTCTGGTCCCAGGGAAAATTAGGGTTTGACTTTCTCGGAGTTCTATGCAACCAAAAAAATTGATTTTTGTCTCTAAACTTTGATTTTGAGGAGGAGAGCAACCCTAGCCTGGGCTCATCAAAAAATTCCCCTTTAGTGAAAAGCCCTAATTTCCTGATGCAGTGGTAGGACAAAAACTGAAAGTGATCAGAATCAGATTCTACTTCAACAGAAAGATGTGCCCTTCAATGGAGAGTCAACCTATCCTATTTTTGTTGATGGATTGTGGAGAGAGACCCAAAAATTAAGAAGCCCTAGCTTTTGCAGCTGCACAATGTCTTCTTCTCAGGTTAGCTCTGATACCATGCTAGATTTTTATCATTTAAGCAATATGATATTAGGATCTTATCTGAGAGAATAACATGCACCTCAATCAATCACAGGAGACAATAGACACAAATATTTTCCTCGGGGAAACCATAAAGGAGAAAACCCTGCAACTTCCTCAGAGATAGAATGAACACCAGTATTAAAACCCAAAGACAAAAAGATGATCTCCAACAGTTGTTCTCTCTCTCACTTGAGCGAGCTACTTCTCTCTCACCTATGCGTTATAGTTGGGTGAGTGTGTGTTTGAAATAGAGAGTCTCACTCTCTATTTATACTAGTTTCTAACTTGACAATCACTTACTAGGGCCAAATTCTCTAGGAGAGTCTAATAACCCTAGTGCCCCGAAACTGTGGGGACTTTGACCCCTGAACAACTAGGAGGGTTAACCTCTATGAATTTACATGACTTGATTACATTAATGATTCTCTCAATAAGAACATCGAGGATCAATGAAATATAATATATGAAATATACAAGTGAATACATTCTGAAGTTACAAATACATCAACAACAAATAAAGTTGAGGAAGAAGCCCACAGAAAGAAATAGCAAGAGGAAAAATAAAATCATGTAGAATTGCAAAGGATATATGGAGAGGAAATCATCAAAAGGAAAGGTCCAAGGAAGAACTAAAAGAGAAATAAGAATCTTAAAAGAAAGTTGAAGAAGAGAAAAGAGCACAAGAAGAGGCACAACACAATGGTCCCCAAGACATGGACATAGAAATAATTACTGCAAACTCGACTGTTCCACTCACTGGAGTATACTTCCCATTGAAAAATTTGGGTATATGATTGTATACACCCTACAAAGAGGATTCTATTCCCAAATTAATTTCTTTAATCTTCTACAATAAAAAGAGGAAGATCATGCATATAACACATAAACAGGTCAAACTGTCCGCACAACCGGAGATGGAAATCACTCTTGAGACTCCAGTAATTAAAGCCAAAGATCAAGCTCTTGCACTTGTAGAATTAGAAAACGTAGCCACTTCTATGGATAACTAATTTAATATACAAAATCTAATTGATCGTTTAGACAAATCCAGAAAGAAGATTAGTCTCTTAGAAGATCATATTTTGGAAGCTTGAAGAGAAAGAGTGGAATTGAAACATGAATATGATCCTTTGATAGTAGAAAAGAGAACCTTGGAAATCTTAGCAAAACATCTACAGGATGATAAGGATGCATTGATCGTTAGGTAGAAATTTTAGAAGTTGAGAAAGAGACACTAACAAATCAAGTGAAAATTTTGCACAACAAGAGGGATGCACTAGCAAAAGAAGCAGAAGGTCCAGGCATGAAAATCAAAGTTTGGAAGAATTTGAAGCATGTGTTATTTCATTATAGAAAGAATATTTCCATATGCAAGAACATGTTACTGGGAATCTTCAAGAAATACAAAACATTGCAGTGAGATTAAAGATTGTAATCAAAGGCACTCAAAAACATGACCATGACATTGATAGGATTAAAGGAAACCCAAACTACATAGTAACTTGGAAACAACAAGCAACTGAAACCCCCTCTATTCTTCCAAGGAGAAAACTATAAGGTTCAAACCGTCTTGATTATGCAAATATTGACAAGTGCAAGAAGGCTAGTTTAATGTTACAGAAAGAAATTGAGGTATCGTTGGGAAAAATTAAGAAAATACATGTAAAAATGACGAAAGTTTTCAAGAAATATCATATTTCATCTCCACGCACCTTCAATGACCCTACACCAAAAGAGAAAAGGATAGAGGAACTGAGAAATATCAAGGAGTATGAAGATATAGTCATCATAGGAGTTTCACAAGTTACCTCACAAGTTTATAGAATCAAGTTGGAATTCCCATGTACAAATTACACCTAATGACAATGTGTAATTCATCCACTACTAAGGGACTACTTAAGTAGAGTGATGAAACAATGGAACATTCGGTTTCACTATGGTTACTTATTCCACAACAACTTAATATTATTACATACTGATGTCAAGTTGTGAGATTCATTCATAAAATCCAAAGGAAGTGTTACCCTTTGAATAATCTAATATATATTAGATTTATTTCTTTTAGGAGAAAATAAAAACAAAAGTGAAAAATTCCTAGGAACCTTAAAAGTCATAATTTACTAAGAGAAATATGAAGAGTCACTTGGGATTCATTTGTAGATATTATAAAACAAAAGGATGGGGGAGAGGGGGATTTGGGCAGGAGTTTTTATTGCTCAATTGTTATTTTTTCGGGGTTAAGAATTACTTTTGTTTAATGAATATAGAAGCTATTAGGACTAAATTTGGACAAAATTATCGATGTCGGGTGGATGAATGTTTTTGAATTGTTTCACTTTTTATCTCATGCCTATATGTAGTAATATCATTTTATGATTTATGGTAGATTATTCTTAGAATTTTCTGTTTATGTTGCTTATGTGTACTTATGTGTTACTTCTTATGAGTTGTGTGTGAAGAATGTTGTGATAATAAGATTGTTTGAATGTTCATAATCATTATTTTATTGTTATATTCATGACTAAATTAAAATTGAATGATCTTGGAATGTGTATATCAATGTCTCTCCACTACTGTGCTTTTAATCCCGTTCTTCACTAGTATAGTTTTTATGATTGCATTTTAGATTAATTCATATTGCATTTCATCCCTTAAAATGGGGGACTTGGATGCAAACAATAAACCCCAAAACCAGTCAATGGTAGTCAGACCAGAATCCGAATGGGTTCCCTATTCCAAATGGTTTAAGGTATATTTGGGAATTTCTACCAAGGAGAACCCATGTTGTTGACGCAAGGACATTTTCGAGTGTCAACACATCTAACATTAAAAATCCTAACTCGTTGTCTATGGTTGATTGTGGATAGGTGCACATGTTGTCCATATTCTCTTGGATATGTGTGTAGTAAATCGATGAACTACCATGGATATTCCATTGGAAGAGTTTATCATAACAAATCTTACAAGATTTTGAAAACTCTTTGTAATGCAATGTTTTATGTGAGATTCATATTTAATATTTCTAGCTTAGCGCACAAAATAAAAAAACAAGTTGAGACTAAAAATGAAATAAGATAAAACCTATGCAACGACATCCACATAATGAAAACAATATGTACCTTGGGAAAAACAATATGGGAAAACACAGCCAGAAGGTGAGGATTATGCCTTGCCCTTTTTGTTATCACTCCAGGAAACTCCTCTAGGTTGTAGCTCAAGGATGCCTGGTAACTTAAATGTTTTTATGGTTTTCTAAGTGGATCAAGTCAGGTGACCTACATGAACTCACACTCTCAAAGCATGCATGAAACTAAATCAAAGATAATGCTTCTAACTACCACTATTCAGAGGTTTGATAATAGGGTGAAAGGATGGAGAACTTATCATGTTGTCATATTCATACATAATACAGTTATATATAAATGGCTAATCATTGTTGGAGACATTTACCATCATACACACTCTTTTTGGTCAAATTGACCTAGTTAAACCACTATCCTAAGTATAATTGGCATTAATTGACATCAGTGGAGCACTAATTGCCATCATCCAGTCACACCCACGCCTTCCTACAGTCAAGGAGGCTAACTAGAGCACTCCGGGGGTGATCTGAGTGATATTAATGCACCTAATTGCTAACTGGTGGTTACAATCAGTTCAACGAGTTAGTTAGGGCGCATCCTCTCATTAAATATATTATTTAATGATTATTTATTATTATTTAATGATCTGGAGTCAACAGGGTGCCTCCACCAACTTCTGATGGTCAGTTCAGCTTCAGTTAACCTCATCGGGGTTCATTGAATTCATGGAGCACTAGCACTTGATGGTTGGCTTGCTATGACATGTGTTTGATCTCCTTCAGTTGAGATTGAGTCATTTATGGCACTCCGACTTCAGTTAGGGTTTGGTGAGTCAATTAGGGTTTTGGTCAAGTGGTTAACTGAGTGTGATTGAATGGATAAAAGTCAATTAAGCTAGACTCACTCACTAAATTCGAATTGTCTCCTTAGGTATTCGAATTATTCATGGAGTTAAGCTATTGCTTGACATTGGTATTGTAACTATTCATTGTTTATTGAAGATACAGAGAGGAAACCATTCTGGTTCTGATTAACACCAATTCATGAGTATTTGTTAATTATTCTTTGATGAGATTGATTCTTAGTTCCTAGATCAATGTGCAAGAATTAATAATCATAACAAGGAAGGTGCTTGTAATTCAAATCATCAAACATGCAAATAGGATGACATCTATCAGAAATTAAATAATATGAATCAACCTGAACAACACATTCAAGCATAAGCACGAGATAGACAAGAAATGGAAGCTGAACATATCATAGCAAAAGAGATTATATTAGGTCATGAGCAATATGAGAAGCTTGATAATAGTAATGGTCTACAGGTCCCTGAAGTCGGACCCTTTCAATAACATAAGTCTTAGGCTTTATATCCTTTACAAAAATATTCGGATCCTGAAAAATTGGATCTGATTTACTAAAAGTAGACATAATGATTGTTTTTGCAGAATTAGGTTAAAAACCCTAATTTAACTACTAGCCTATCTAACTGTAAAACTCGTTCACTGTCTGAAACCTTTGATGACTGAAGTGAGTACTGGGAATAAACTGCAACTGGTCCTCTACTAGATAAGTCACAGTTTGCTAGACAATTAGTGTTTGTGACCCTTTCTTCTTTAATGTAACTGCAAAACTGGAGCATACCTTCCCTGATGTTGTTCTTCAGCGCCTTTCATCTTTATACTTCATCCCTGAGCTAGTTATGTTCACCCAAAACTGGTCCTTTATGCCAAAATTTGATCCTGTGCCTCTTTCTGCTTTCGGTAGTTAAGGGATCAAAATGTTGGGTCTGTTAGCTGTCAAAAGCGCTGCTTTTGGTGGCTAATGAAACGCTTCAGCGTCCACCTAAGCCATCGAAAGCCCTGTTTTTGCAAAAATTTTAAGCAGCTCCAAAATTATGCCTTTAAGTTCTATTTCTTATCTTCTGACTTTTATTCAGCATGCTCAATGTTTGGAAGGTTAGCAATTGTTGGTCCTCTTCTAGGTAGACCCGGGTTTATTGTAGTGTACCAACAAAACCCCTAGCTCACTGGCCCTTTCGGCGACAGACTACAGAACGGCCTGATGTCTCACCCGAAGTGATCTTAGATGGGGTGGTTGAAGAATCACGTTTCCTCAACCAGGTTCTGTAGCATCCTAGGTTCTTCTGACTCTAATTAACCAGCGGGATCTCTCTGTGGGGCTTGTCCCTCTCTTCCTAGCTGACTCTGCTATGGGACTGGCTCTTATCGCATCGCAGCTTCTAGGACGATGTGCAGACTTCCTCTTCTTCTCAACTCTTAACCTACGATATCTCACATCGCAGCTCCCCCGACAGTGCGATATCGCCTTTCTAAGCCGCGATATTTCCTATAGTAATACTTAATATGCTCATAAACTATCAAGGTCCAGAGGCTTCCTCTCTAGGTATAATAGCTCAGTTAAACTTCATTAGGATGTTAAACAACTTCTCTTAAGCTTCTACAGTTTAACACACTTAACATCAACTATGCTCAACTCGCTGAACTAAATATACATAAGTCACTTAACACTGTAACTGCTACTATCATGAATCAAGCACTGATAAACTCATATACAGAATACTCGACACATTCAACTCACATTTAACCTTCTATGTTACTGTAAACTAAAGGATAGCATACATGCATTCATTAACTGATAAGCAACATTCATGTAACGAATAATAGATAGCAAATAAGTAGAGCACAATCACATGAGACAGTCGCACAACACACGGATTTTACGTGGTTCACTTCCAGGGGGGGAAGTTATTTCCACAGGAACTGTGTTTATATTATATCTTGAGAGAGTAACACAGTTCCATTGTAACCTCTTATGCAGCTTGAGATCTTCTGGGAAACTCCACGCACACAGCTGGGAGCCCTTCTCTCTTAGATCTCTTATCTTCCTATATTGCTTTCTTCTTACAATATACTCTTTCTCTCTCTCTCTCTCAATCCCTGCAGATTGTTACATTCATACTTAAGGAGCCGGCTACTGGTTACAGTAAGATAACTATAGATTTAACAACAAAACCAAATCTCGACTCTTTCTCAATGTCTTACAATACTGATGACAACTAGAGACACCTAGCTAGCTAACTGTCTAACTGCCTGAATGTCTAACAATCAACCATCTAACTATCTGAATGTCTAACCTTTCATAATACAAAATACATGCTTAAATAGGTGGCCCGAAGGTCTCACCATGATACAAAATTGTGGGCCTATCCCAACAGTAACCCAAAAACCCTAGCTGTGACAGTCAGCCTATCTGTACTTTGAACTGTCGCTTACTGGTCACACTGCAGCTCTCTGCAGTCTTCCATGATTTTCGGCGTTGATCTCTGGTATGGGTGCCACTTCCTCGGTTTCTCCCCTTCTGTCCTTTTTCTTTAATACCTTGTGTTGTAATGGATAATTCACCTAATAACCTAGGTCTGGGGGTTACCAACATACTATGACCTTGCAGACAAATTGATTATAAAAGCACAAATAGGAAATAAGGAAGTAGCAGGAACTTACATGTAATAAACGAAGGTTGATCCAAGCTAACTTCTTCCTCTTTGCTCCACTTCTACAATCTCCAGGATAGTTCCTCCTTCAACCTGTTAACAAATATTCTTCCCATATACAATATGATTCATATATAAAGATGCAGGTTAGGCAAATCACATATTATAATGAAATATAAACATTTACCAAGCCACAACACATGAAACACAATATGGAAGAAGTAATCTGCTTTATTAACAATAATAGAGGGAGTTTAGGTTACAACCCAATGTCTGAACAAGGGACTCCTCTGTCACCAAAGGACTCTGAGTTTCTCTGCTCCAAAGATTCTGTAGAAAATCCACCAGCATAACTTTGCTCTCCAAGTATCAATATCAACACCCTCCCCAAGGCCTCTATTTATATGGATGAAATGAGGCAGTTCTCAAAGGTTAGGGAGGTTATAGCAGTTAATGGGATTAAGGTAAATGAAACAACTAATCTCCCATTAACTCTTGTTTTTTAAAAACTAATTTTGAGGAAACCATGCGCGGGTCTGTAGTAAAGCAACCCGCGCATGATGCGCGACTCTATACAAATGCAACCTGCGCATAGATGTATGCGCGACCTGCTGAACATAATACTCAGGCATATGCGCCAGATGCCAATAGAGATAGTCGCGCATGCACTCAAAATCTCAAAATAGCAAAGTAACCAGCTGGGCATATAGGAAATGTATTTCATCATCAACCAAGGTATAATGAAACTAGGCAAACCTCAATCCATAAGTGTCCTTTTGTGTGCCGACCTGAGGGATGTCAGCACTCGGATGGAGAGGTGCCAATCAGCTGTATAACAGATGCCCCCTAATGCGTGAGGTCAGAGGGGAACGATGGCCGAAATACATTATAATACTAACTCTGGAGAAACTCAGAAGTCCAGTGGAGCAGAAGGAGTACCTGAAACCAATACATAATAATGTCATATACAAAGCTATATCTGAGGATGCTATGTACAATTTACTGGAACACTAGCTCCTTTACAAGATGAGAGTACATCATATAATACAGGTAAAACCATGTATGTACAAAGGTGGATCAAAGCCACAATATAACAATGATGAGTCTTCAAAGATCTGGAAGCTAGATATAGAAACGGAACATAGTCTTGCGCAACTTAGTTCATAAGTGAGGAACTAAGGTCTTCATACAAGATCCCAAAGAACCAAGTACAATCCAAGCCATGTGAATAAGGGTAAGCTGAGGTCGAACATGGAGAGGATTCAACAGTTTGTCAATCAATAGATGATAATTGACAACTGAAGCAAAGGATTTCACCAATGATGAAAGTGAATCCAGAGGTACTACCGTCAAACTCTAGGTCTTCGTCATCAGGAAGTGCTGAAACTGAACCATACTATGATAGGGAAGGTAATAGATCCTCCAACGGATCACAAGAGTGACTAGGAATTGGGCAAAAGAAGGTAGACACAAGTAAAAGGATAACAAATATAACGGTGATGGAATCAGGCTATAAAATAGACTGTGGGAAGAATCCTTGAATAGTGAGCACAACACAAAGATGACCCAAGGCAGCGTATAATAGATAGATAGGACAACTAGACTTATCTGTCATGTAGGAGACATGATCAGATTCCCCATGTATAAAGGACAAGAGGAGGAGCAAAGACTCAAAGTGGTAGCTGAACACAGATGTACACTGAAACATGGATATCGGAAAGCAAAGAGTGCTATGTTCAAGGATGGCATGCTGCCATTACTGAAAACAAGAGAAAACTTCTTCCTTTCCTTCCCTGTTAAGTTTTAACGAGTCCAGGAAAGCCAACTCGGTTCCCTCTTCATCTTTTAACAAGCTTGAAGAGATGGGAAAATAATGCTTGATACACTGATCCGTGGATTTAACGAGCCCGAACTAGTACATGCTTGCTTGGTGCTTTCATATTTAGAGAGTC
>LPNX010921318.1:486733-506417 GCA_001517045.1 Pseudotsuga menziesii
CATGTGCTTAATCTCCTCCTTTGGGGTAAAGGTGGAGGTTCCAGTGGTGAGAGAGGAGGAAGGTTTCTCAACTTTCTTGACCTTCTAATAATTTGGTCCTCCAGGATTAAGACTCAAACAAACCACACCCTAAGGTCAGACTAATCACAAGAAAATCCACAGAGCATACACTAAAAAGATCCTAAAGTCTCAAGCAAGCAAAACAGGCTATAAAGATATACCTTCCAAAAGAAGGCTGATGAACAGTTACTTGGCGTCCTTGAGGGGTTCTCAGGCACAAGCAGAGTAATCACCCAACTTCCCTCCTGCACTTTCCACAAGGGTTACCTTCCAAGTCCGTTCAAGGTCAACCAGAAATAACCTTCCGGTTTACCTGTGTATGAGCCCTAAAAGACAAGAGACTAAGGCTACCTTGACAATACCTACTGTCTGGGGGGACAGTCACAAGCCGGTCTCGTACACATGAGCAGGGTAGCTGAGCCCGAAATTCTTCCTAGACAGAATCCTCAGATGCGTAAAAGTCCTGGGTTACGTCTTGACAAGGATTCGGGGGGTTATCCCCTCTGTCCAAGCCTCCACGCGGCCTCGTGCTTAACTCCCTTTTGAGAGGAGCTTCCCAGATACAGCGGTAGAACCAAGGGCTTACCTAATGAATGGCCCACTATGTTTGAGTTTAAAGTTTGTGGGAAGTTTACACTCCCTAGCCCACAAACCTAGCCTAAGCTAGTAGGTGGAAGGCCCTAAAAAATAAAAACTTACTAATAGATTTTAAATTTAAGCGTTAATTTTAAGGGCTGTTCTTTACTCAAAGGAAGCAGTAGTGATGGACTGTGTGGTGTTTTGACTCAGCAGAAAATAAATGAATAAAGGTGCATCTAAAGCAGACTAACACTATAAAATAAGCTTCTTTTCATTTTATTTTTTAAAGATATATGATGAACTATCAGCACTTAAATAAGAGAAACTAGCCTATATGTTTTGTATTTTTCTGAGATATGTATTTCTTAAACTGAAACAAACACTATTCTAATGCAAAAATTACAATGCAGAAGATTATCTATGTTTTATTTTTCACTTTAAAAAATGCTCAAAAAAGGACTGTGCATGTATAAATGCAATGCTTGAGTAGACATGACACTTATAGACTGTATAAAAAACACAAACTGAAACTAAAAGGCAGACAGACCCTAAAAACCAGCAAAAGAAGCAGGCCAGGACCTCAACTTGGGTGCAAACAATGACCTAAAGATCACTGCAGACTTTCAAACAGGAAAGTACAGACCAAAAACTGATAGACAGCAGACTGGGCAGACAGAGTCTAAGACCCTGATCACTGATCTAGACTCAGGCACTCAACCAATAACCCAAACACGCCAGAAAGTTTCAAAATGCAGACAGTAAATAACACAAGTAAAAAGAACCCAAGGGCTTCGAAAAGCACTAATACGTGATCACCTGATATACTCAGACAACTCTGCAACACTCTTAAAGAAATCCTCAACAGAAAACAGGACTTATAACATGCCAAAGAACAAGCAAACTTCAACACAAAAATCACAGTCTTCAGGAGTATGCGCGACTGTGTAGTAGTGCAGGTCGCGTATGATGCGTGACTGTTCTATAGAACAACCCGCATATGTAACTCAGTATGCGCGACTATCTAGAAGGACAACCCGCGCATGGGTATGAAAATTTCTCAAAAACAGAGAAAGACCCAAGACTTTCAAATGCTACAGTAAGTAAGAAAGCAGGACACAAGATCACAAACAAAACTTCGAGCAATTACTGGTCAGGACAACAGAAAAAGACGTAAAGTAGACTTGGCTTCCCCAGCGGAGTCGCCAGTTCTGTATAACACCTTGGCCCATTGCTCCTTTTCCATTTATGAGGGTAGCTGAGCCCTCCTGTCGTCGCCGCTGCCTTAAGTGCATTGGTTGAGCTCTCTCTTCTAAGCCGCTTCAAGTACTGTTTCCTTTGACTTCCTTGTACGCTTTGCTGAAACTGTCTTTCCTCCAAAAATTGTCCATCCTCTACCAAAATTAGCAGCTTTTCTTGTAGCTGCGAGGCCCTGTTCCAACAGTCCCCTAACACTTACTTGTGGCTCACCCCCGAGCCACTAACAGCTGGCTTCTCTTGCTGTAGCTTCTCCTTGGCTTCCTGCGAAGTCCTTGTAAATTTCTCCCCGAGTCCTGCGACATCTTTGTCCATAGCTTCGACATAGTCTTGTGCCGCCTCAAGCATATCTTGACTAATCAAGGGGTCTTCTGTGCTATCAATTTCACTTTTGCTTGTAGTGAACTCCTTGACCTTCTGCTCAACCGCATCGACCAACTCTGCGATTTGTTCCTGATACGGTTGAAGCAGGTTATTGAATTGTATTTCTTTTTCTCGCAACCACTGCGCTTCCTTTTGCAAACGGTTCATCTCTATCGTATTCTTCATCTTTGCAAGAGCTCCTAATCTCTTGACTTATTATTTTATTTTTGCTGTTGCATTTTCTATATTCTGGATGCTCTGCTGCAATTCCAGATTATCTGGGAGCTCTTCTAGCTCCGACCATGTCTTCATTGCATCAACTAGCAATGACTCTGCATCATCTATGCGACACTTCATCTGCGTTGAAGTGAGTCTAAAGGCCTGTGTCCTTGCTTCCTTGTCTGTCTCAGGTGTGCCTAGTGCTCGAGCCTCAAGCTCAGCAATCTGTGCCTTGTGGTCTTCCGCCATCTTGGCCACTATCTCTTCCAGAACCTTTGCTCTATCTGCAATTCTTCTTACTTTCTGCATTAGAGGTAGGGAAAAATCAATGTTACATTGGGGTAACTCCAATGCGATGTTCTGCAGGACTTGAATTAGATCCTATTCTCTTTATTCATATTGTTTTAACTCCTCCTCCTTTGTCTGAAATCCTGCAGTGAGTTCTGCATTCTGTTGCCTCAGCTGAGTGTTCAGTTTATAAGTCGCAAGATCTCTATCCCTGAGCTCTGCGGCTATCTGCTGCTGAATCATCTGTAGTTGATCAACAGGGAATTGTGATAGATTAACCTCGACAGGGTGTCTAACCTGTATCTGCACATCAATCATCGACGCAGGGAATCAAATGCTCCCTGGCGGTATCAACACTGTATTGATGCGATCCTTTGCAAATACTTCCTCGCAGGAAATTGATTGTGTTGAGATTTCTCCTGCTGTCGCCTTGACTGGCGGAATCCGCATCGTGGCAGTCTTCTCAGTTAGTGCCTTCAACTCCAGAAGCTGCTTATCTATCGTGCTCTGCAGCTTGTCCTGCGATGTCTGCATCGCCTGAAATGAGTCGCGCATTACCTCCTGTAATCTCGCTGCGATGAGTTCATAGTCATCCTGTTTTAGTGCCGTCTCTGTAGTTGGCTTTGAGGCTTTGAATTTTTTCCTCTTCTGTGCCGCTGGTAGCACTTCTACTGCATCTTTCCTCTTGGAACCCACCTTATCCTTTCCTTTGTCTAATGAATCTAATGGTGCGGTATCTGTTGGTACAGTTTCTGCTGCGACATCTTCTAATGCCTTCGTCCACTCTTCATCAAAGGTTTTGATGACATATTCTACATCCTGCGCTGTCATCCTGAACAATCCAGTAGCCTAGTTATCCGTTCTAAACCCTTTTGGCCTTAGATAGATTGTATGGCTGTCCGCAATGAAATCAAGCCGATTGTGAAACATGTCAACAGTCTCTGTGTTGACCCGCGGTGTCTCCTGGATGACTCACTTCAACAGCTTATAATATTCATAGAATACTATCATATTGATATTTTTCTTGGCTGAACTGTTGCTTCCCCATAAGTTTGCATAGCGTGCGCCTCTGCACTCTCCGCCTTGTAGCTGTAGAAAATGGGTATGGGGTGGCTCTCTCCACCCGACGAATGCACATAATATAAGAAGCCATGAGAAGTGGAAGGGGTGGTTTGGCTCGTCTTGCGCTGCCAAACAATCTTGAAGAAAAATATTTAGTAAAAACAAACACAATTAAATTTTTCACCTTCTGCGACTTGCACGGCAAGGTGAATTACTGCTCCTGTGACTTCTTTCAGGTGAACTTTGGTTAACAGTCTGCCTGCAAGAAGACTGGCTGTAAATCTGAGTGTACCATCTTCTATGGCTGCGAGGTCATAAGCCCGACCTCCTCTCTGTAGCTTATACTTGTTAACTAGAAGCACTGGTAGCTTGGTATCCTTGCTCTTCCCTGATATATGTGTCTGAGGGTCCTTCCCGCTCTTGGACAGTCCAGTGATGCGATGTATCAAATCGACGTTCAGATCAACCTTATGACCCAGCCAAAGGTAACCTCCATGTACACAGAAAAGTAGCACACGCACCACAACATTAACCTCTGCACCTCGTCCGAAGTGTGGTATTCTCAACAAATTGAGCAAGCCTGACTGCTCAAGAATCTGGACATGTTCCATAGGAACAAACTCATCTACACCAGTCCTCAGGTTCCTATGAACCGTAAGATACTGATCCGACCGAAACTGAGGATATGTCTTACTGTCTCCAAGGTTATAGTATGTAAATTTGAGAACAGGGGCATATCCTAACAGTTCTCCATCTTCCTTTACACGAGGATCAAGTGGCGGTAGTGGAATAGGAAACTTAGCACCCTTGGGAATGGTTACCTTTGGTGCGTCCTCAACTTGCAGCACAATTTAGACTGTTGCCATATGAAGTTCTTCTTCTTGCTCTAGGCTGGACTCCTCTACTATCTGAGCTTGACTCCTCATCCTTGGCATCTGTCTGACCTGTGGTGCACCTAATTTCACAACCCTGGGCGGCGTCGTCATAGCAGACTCGAGGCCACCACGCTGGAATCATCGCACAATGTCTTCTAAAGGTTCCTTCTTGGACATAAACCACCTGGTGCAATACTCTGGACTGGCAATGGCTGCGAAAATGGGGAAAACCAGCACTCTATAACTGGAGTATCTCTGCACAGGGAAACTCTACAAATAGCTCTATAACTCTCAGAAATCGCAAAACTAACCCTTCTGTTTGAATGATCTGTGTATTTATAATGAATGCGATAATCTCTAAAGAAACGGTCATTTAGGCTGGACCCATTGGAAGCATTTATTGCATGGATAAGACAACACCCATCGTCCCGATCCTCATTAAGTGCTGAAAATCCGATCAAATCTCCCTCGAAAATTATGTGTAGGCACCGGTCTCGACCAAGATTTACCAAATCTAGGACAATCGTTGTACTGTTTCCAAATCTACAACAACGTATACCTGTTGTATCCAGATTCATTACTTGTCAGAAGGTGAAGTGACTGGCCCTCTTTCCCTTTTCAAAATCGTCTACGTGGCATGGGGAACATCACCTCGCTGCGATGTCACACCGCATCGTCCTGGACCAAAAATTTGGCATGAAACTCCGCAACGTTCAAAAACTCCGCAAGCATCCTATGACTTGCGCAAAATAAACTTTCATGCTGCGATTCCTCCTACTTGGAACCTTTTTTTTTTTTTGGTGTAGATTAGTTATGGGTGCGATGCCTCCTTTCAACTACACTGGACATCTGCACCATCTAGTTATCTGAGTTAGGTTTTGGATGTGGAGTGGATATCACTATAAATCTTAAACCTACTGCCATTAATCAAAGTAGGAACAAGTTCCCCGTTCAGTTTACTGAGCTGAACGACACCTCCTTTTGTGACTTGCTGAATCTGATATGGCCCCAACCAATGTGTCTTGAACTTCCCTGGAAACTTAACAAACTTTCTTTCATAAAGGAGCACTAGGTCTCTTGTCTGAAAAATCTTGCTCTTGATGTGTCTGTCATGCCAAGCTTTTTCTCGTGCCTTCTGCACTTTTTGATGAAATCCTGCGATGAATCTATCTTCTTCTAAGGAAATCAACTGCGTTAATATTTCATTCATCGTATCTGTATCAGCCATCTCAGTAATTTGAGCAATTATTAAACTGGGAATAATATATTCCATAGGCATAACAGCTTCTTGTCCATACACCAAGCTGAAAGGTGTGTGTCCTATGAGTTTCTTGCATGTAGTCCTATAAGCCCATAATACAACATTAACCCTGAGGTCCCAATCATCTCTTTGGCTGTTACAGATCTTAGTAAGAGCATTTTCTAGAATCTTGTTAAAAACCTCCACCGTACCATTAGCTTGTGGGTGGTAGGGAGTGCTCTTATGGTGTTGTATCTAAAATTCCTCCGTCAAGGCATCAATAGTGTGATTCAGAAAGTGTGTGCCTTGATCACTCATCAAAATTGCTGGACATCCAAATCTACTTATGATGTTTTCAAAAATGAACTGTGCAGCTGTAGCAGCATCACAATTCCTTACTGCTTTGGCCTCTGCCCACCTGGTGAGGTATTTTGTTCCTGTGATGATGTATCTCGCACTAGTTCGTTTCCCTGGTGGGTTGATAGGACCCACAAAATCTATAGCCCACTTGTCAAATACCCGCAGCATAATCTATGGTCGCAGCGACATTTCATCTCTTCATGAAGGTTTTCCTACCCTCTGGCAGATATCACAGCATCTGCAAAATTCCTTAGTATCTTTATGCAAAGTAGGCCACCATAATCCTGCAGCTAGAATTTTCTAAGCAGTCGGCTTTCCTGCGAAATGAACTCCTGCAGTACCTGAATGTGATTCCCTGATAATGGCCTCTTTCTCGTGCGGCATAACGCATCTGCGCAGGACTTCATCTGGACCTAACTTGTATAAATGTCTTGCGATCAAAGTGAAATCTACTGCTTTAACAACTAACTATTTCTTTTGCTGCTTAGTAAACTTAACTGGTGCCCACCCTGTAGTGAGAAAGTGAATAATATCTGTGTAGTACTCATCTGCGATCTGGATAGAAAACAATTGCGCATCTTACAAATTATCCTCTAAATTACTTGGTTCTTCTCCTGATTCTATCCGCAAGAGATGATCAGGTCCGGCATTTAATTTTCCTAGTTTTACAATAATTTCAAAATCATACTCCTGAAATAGGAGTAACCATCTGCAGATCCTTCCTCCTAACACTGGCTTATTGACCAAGTACTTTAAAGCGGAATGGTCAGTGAACATCTTAAATGGGGCACCCAATAGGTAGTGCCTAAACTTCTGTAGAGCATACACCATAGCTAATCCTTCTCTTTCTGTAGTGGTGTAGTTCTTTTCTACGGTAGATAACTTTTTGCTTGAGTACGCGATAGGGTGATCGATACCCCCTTCTCCTGGCTGTGTTAAGACAATCCCTAGTGCGATGCCAGATGCATCCACATGTACATGAAATGTCTTGTTCCAATCTGGAAATACTAAGATGGGTGTTGTGACCATCTTATCTTTAAGAGTATCTAAACTTTGTTGGCATTCCTCATTCCATAGTAATTTTACTTCCTTCTTTAACAATTTTTCCATAGGTGCTGTGATCTTTGCATAGCCTTTGATGAATTTTCTATAATACCCTGTATGACCAAGCACTGTCCTCAACTGCTTGACTGAGTTGGGTGCTGAAAGATTTACAATGATGGCAATCTTTGAAGGATCTACCATCAAGCCTTGTCTGCAAGCAATATTACCCAACAAAATACCAAATGGTGCATAGAATATACATTTCTTCAAGTTATGAGAAATCTGATATTGCTGACATTTCTCTAACATGAGCCTTAAATATCCTATATGCTTTTTGATTAATCCAAATACAGTCCAATCATCAAAATAGACTTCTAAGAATTTATGGATGTATTCCTTAAAGACAGCAACTACTACTCGAGAAAAAATAGCTGGTGCATTTTTAAGACCAAAGGGCATTACCGTATACTAGAATGAGCCCCATTCTGTCGCAAAGGTGGTCTTATGTCGATCCTCTAGATGGATTCTTATCTGGTGATAGCTTGAAAAGCCATCAGTGAATGAGTAGATCTCCTGTCCTCCCACATTGTCTAAAACTTCATCAGTAAAAGGTGTTGAAAATGGGTCATGAAGTGATGCGTCGTTGAGTTTGCGCAAATCGACACAAATCCTGATTTCTCCTTTAGTTTTCTTTTCCTGCACGACCATGGGACTAACCCATTTGCTCTCTTCTACTGGCTCAATGATGCCTGCTGCTAGCATCTTATCAATCTCATCCTTAACTTTTTCTTTATAACGAGGATTTAATCTATATGGACGCTGCTTAACTGGCCTAGCATCCTCTTTCAAAGGTATCCTCATGATTCCTAAATCTCCTACTATTCCCTTCATCTCTATAAAATTAGTGGGAAATAAGTCCTGATATTCATGTAACAAATCTGCGATGTGTCCTACCATTTCCTCATCCCAATAGTCTCCAATAGAGGCAAACTTTGGTTCTATTTCTATGCCAATATTGATCTTTTTAATCTTAATAGGCTCTGTGACAGCTGGAATCTCTAGCTTTGGTCCATCAACTTCGCGAGTCCCTTCTGACTCTAGAATGTTGATACTGCGAGGATTCTCATCCTCATCACCTGGCTCTTCTGCAAAGTTGTAACACTCTAGCGCATGTTCTAACTGGATGGCCCAATCAGGCTGAGCATACACTGATAGGGTACAGTCATCAAATATATTAGTCTTTATAATATCTAGAGCTTGATCAATGCTTGGATACTCAGATTCAAAAGCGAAAGTGAGTACAAAGTTGTCTATCATAACTGGCCATGTAATCGTTCCTCTGCGCAACTCTGTCTCAGTGTACCAGTTCCTTGGGACTGTGTCTAAAGTGTGAATGAATAGGTGAACCCATTCATCCTCTGGAATTTCCGACCAATTCTGTTCACAAATCTTAATATGTGACTTGGGGTCACTTTCTCCTGTATATTTCTGCTGGAAACGCTCCTTGTCATTAGAGAATCTGATCGCCATCAATCTCTTAAAATCATCCCATGATGCAATATTTTCTTTATGTGCATACCACCATCTTGCAGGTGTGGCTCTTACTGCAAGGTCAATAGCCACCATCCTTTGCTCATGAGGGATTTCCTGCTCAAACTGCTGTAAAAATTCATTGACATCTGCTAAGCCATCAAACGATGGAATATTCTTAACCTCTGTGCCAATCCATCGCAGTGACTTAGTCATAAATGTACATCTGCAATCTGAAACTTCATAAAGTCTATTCTGCCAATTTTCTAAACCAACATCCGAATCCGATGCGCATGAGCTGTCGCATCGTCGACTAATATTTCCTTCTGTGGTGGGATTGATATAATCACTCTGGTTAGGATTCATCGGATAGAATCTCTCCATATTACGCACCTCTTCCTATGCTCTGATAGGTTCAATGTATCGAGGACTCTAAAAAGGATCCAACGATGCGATGACTCGAATCTGTTTATCCTCAAGGGTCATTTGTCTTTTCTTCAAATCGATAACAGCCATGTTATCAATTGCCCAATCAATACCTAGTAAAGCTGGATACGGTCTGCTATCGCCAATAATTTCTATGACTTCAAAATCTGCAAAGCTGCGAACTCCATCAATATCAACTAGTAATTGCGGTAATCGACCCAGTGGCGATACCCTCTGTTGATTAGCTAATCGCAGATGGATAGGTGATCTAGCTAACTTAGGGCTACCCATATGTTCCCATGTCTGCTTAGTAAGAACATTTACCTCTGATCCTAAATCTAGGATTACCTCATCCATTTCAAACTCTCCAATTTGTGTTGTGAGTCTCATTTCTCTTCCTTTTCTTGTGTGGCCCATAATATTATGAACAGCACGCTGCATACTGCTCACGGAAGAAGGCTGTTGATACTGATCTATAATGCGTTGAAGCTCTCCTATAGATTTCTTATTTCTTACGAGTTTCAAGCAGCTCCGTAGGAAGGATTGTACACTTTATGTCAACTCATCCTCTTCGCACCTTCCAGATGTGGTAGCCTGCGATATCTGCACAGGACTAACGCCACAAGGTTTTTGCTGCGGTACGACCCTACAAGGCAATACCTGCGATCCTGGTAGTGTAGGGTCAGTAAAGAAAGTTTTAGCTTGCTGAAATGTTTCTTTGTTCTTCTGCAGGTCAAGTGGTGTAGGTTTATCAGTGGCTTTACGCACCCACTTCGGACCTGTATTCTTTTTGGCATCCTGCAATGTGCTACTAGTAGAAACACCACTGCGAGTCAGAACATTGACTCTTGGTTCTGGTTCTTTTTGGTCAGCAGCAATAAGCTGAATATTCTGGTTTACTGCTAGCTTAGGATCCTTAGTCTTGGCTATCAAGATAGGACATTCTTCTATAGTATGATCATAGGACTTGCAATACTTACATGTTGTAGTAGGGTTCTGACAATCCCTACCATAATGTCCTATGGCTCCACAGTTGTAACAAATAATCGGACCACAGCCACGGCCAAAGCCTCCACCACGGCCTCATCCTCTGAATCCTCCACCACGGCCATCATGAGTCGGTTCATGCTGTGGTCCTGCTGTTGGTCTTGATGTCTCTGACTGGACTCTATAGAAGTCATGTTTTCTCTCTATCATGAGATCATAAGCTCTACAATTATTTTTATCATGTCCTATTGACTTACATAAGTTACAGTATAAATTCTTAGGAGTTTGTACATACTTCTGAAGTAAAGGGCATTCATGTGGTCTATGTCTTCTTGTTCTACAAATTTCACACCATGGCCCTTGATTCTGTACTAAGGGGTTAGGAGCCCCACTTTCTAGATACTCAACAAATACTGGACAGTTATCTTTGGTATGGCCATGTCCTTTACACTTTGTACACCATAATTCTTGTGCAACCTCTTTTCCTTTCTTAATCTCATGTAGCTGTAAAGTGAGATTGGCTAACTGATTCTGTAATTTTGTCATACCTACACTAGTCTCAGCTAGAGGTGAAGCCTCTAGTTTCATTGCCATCTCCAATGCTTCATCCTGCGTATGGAGTTTCTGTTGCATTAGTGGAAGTCTGATATGAGGGAGCAGTGCTGCGATGAACCATTCCTTATGCTGCTCCGGCGCAAACTCAAAACTAACTTGGTCTATAAGAGCTTTAAATTTCTGATCGAAATCCCATACTGACTCTGTGGGTAACTGTTTAATGTCTTTAAGTTTTGTGATACATTGTGACTCAGACTTGGGTTTCTTAAATTCCTTAATCATTGCGGTCCTGACCTCTACGAGTGTTCTAATCTGCGCTGATGTATACTTCATATACCATGTTAAAGCTCTTTCTCTAAGTGTAGTGGCCAACTGAACAAGCTTAGTATTGTCATCTTGGATTTGCTTAATGGTCCATATAGCTTCACATAGGAACTAATGTTGTTCTGGGTCTTCTACCCCTGTACCCCTAAAGGTAAGTAATTTCATGTCATCACCCATTCTGTTTCTACGTGGTGGATTCTAATTTGTTGTATTACTACCACTTGGCGGTGTAAATGTAGGTGATGTAGAGGTAGTATGTACTGTGTGTGAACTACTAGATGGAGTTCCTGTGGGATTATTCTGAGTCCTAGTCGGTTTCTGTGGGGTATAAGGGTGGTAAGGGATACCCCCTATTGTTCTTTCTCTATTACTTTGACTCTATTCTCTAGTACTGTCTGAACTGTCTTCAAAGAAGGAAGATCTGAGATCTACTTTATATCTTTTACTGCTACGTGTACATCCAATGTCTTCAAAATCACTCTCAAACTCTTGTGACATTACACTTACTTAACTTATTCATCTGAGAATATATCTAGTACTCCTTTTTCATATAATAAAATCTTAAGAGACAAATTTAAAGAGCTTAGGTACTTACCGCGATATCCTTTGAAGTACCTCTCTGCTTCGCTGAAACTCTTTCTTTGATCAACTGCAAACTCTGTAATGAAACCTTCCAGCAAACTCGCAAGCCAGAAGTCTACTGCCCACGAAATGGGATTATCTACGCTCTTCACGGTGTGAATCAGCTCCGGTATCCAGACAATGTTCCTTTTCTTCTTGAATACATGCTTATCATTCAACTTTGACAACTAATCATACAACTCATTTGCATAGGTCGCAAAAAATATCTCATGCAGGTCTGTGAAGATATGTTTCTGTAGCCAGTCCTCTGTACTAAGCCTAGGAATCTTGTTTTCTTTTTCAGCAAATTCTCTTTCCTTAGACTCAACCCACTGGTTAAGTTCTTATTTAGTAGGATGCCAACAGAACATCAGCTCTTCAATTTATTCAAAATCGGAATCAGAACCATTTGTTGGTCCTCTTCTGGGTAGACCCGGGTTTACTGTAGTGTACCAACAAAACCCCTAGCTCACTGGCCCTTTCGGCGACAGACCGCAGAATGGCCTGAAGTCTCACCCGAAGTGATCTTAGATGGGATGGTTGAAGAATCACGTTTTCTCAACCAGGTTCTGTAGCATCCTAGGTTCTTCTGACTCTAATTAACCAGCGGGATCTCTCCGCGGGGCCTGTCCCTCTCTTCCTAGCTGACTCTGCTATGGGACTGGCTCTTATCGCATCGCAGCTTATAGGATGATGCGCAGACTTCCTCTTCTTCTCAACTCTTAACTTGCGATATCCCACACCACAGCTCCCCCGACATTGCGATATCGCCTTTCTACACCGTGATATTTCCTATAGTAATACTTAATATGCTCATCAACTCTCAAGGTCTAGAGGCTTCCTCTCTGGGTATAATAGCTCAGTTAACCTTCATTAGGATGTTAAACAATTTCTCTTAAGCTTCTACAGTTTAACACACTTAACATCAACTATGCTCAACTCGCTGAACTAAATATACAGAAGTCACTTAACACTGTAACTATTACTGTCATGAATCAAGCACTGATAAACATATATACAGAATACTCAACACATTCAACTCACATTTAACCTTCTATGTTACTGTAAACTGAAGGATATCATACATGCATTCATTAACTGATAAGCAACATTCATGTAACGAATAACATATAGCAAATAAGTAGAGCACAATCACATGAGACAGTCACACAACACACGGATTTTACGTGGTTCACTTCCAGGGGGGAATTTATGTCCACAGGAACTGTGTTTATATTATATCTTGAGGGAGTAACACAGTTCCATTGCAACCTCTTATGCATCTTGAGATCTTCTGGGAAACTCCACGCACATAGCTGGGAGCCCTTCTCTTTTAGATCTCTTCTCTTCCTATATTGCTTTCTTCTTACAATATACTCTTTCTCTCTCTCTCTCTCAATCCCTATGGATTGTTACATTCATACTCAAGGAGTCGACTACTGGTTACAGTAAGATAACTATAGATTTAACAACAGGACCAGAGCTCGACTCTTTCTCAATGTCTTACAATACTGATGACAACTAGAGACACCTAGCTAGCTAACTGTCTAACTGCCTGAATGTCTAACAATCAACCATCTAACTATCTGAATGTATAACCTTTCATAATACAAAATAAATGCTTAAATAGGTGGCCCGAAGGTCTCACAGTGATACAACACTGTGGGCCTATCCCAACAGTAACCCAAAAACCCTATCTGTGACAGTCGGTTTATTTGTACTTTAAACTGTCGCTTACTGGTCACACTGCAAATCTCTGCAGTTTTCCATTATTTTCGGCGCTGATCTCTGGTATGGGCGTCGCTTCCTCGGTTGCTTCCCTTCTGTCCTTTGTCTTTAACACCTCGTCCCATTGCTCCTTTTCCATTTATGAGGGTAGCTGATCCCTCCTCTCGTTGCCGCTGCCTTAAGTGCAGTGGTTGAGCTCTCTCTTCTCAGTCGCTTCAAGTACTATTTCCTTTGACTTCCTTGTACGCTTTGCTGAAACTGTCTTTCCTCCAAAAATTGTCCATCCTCTACCAAAATTAGTAGCTTTTCCTGTAGCTGCGGGGCCCTGCTCCAACAGCAATAGCCTGGCTTGATTCTGGATTCTGAAGGCTTACTGCTGCTTCAGCTAGGGTTTCTAGTGTAATATGAGTGCTAGGGTTTGGTCTGGTATTCTTCACCTGCAGCCTCATAAGCCTGGTCATTCTATACAGCCTAGTGTTGTCCTTCATGTATCTTAGGTTTCTTCTTTTTAGTAAGATATACCTTCCTCTCATCTCTAGGAAAGAATTGTACAACTGCTTATTCCTCTTGGTCAATATAGCATTGTTTTTCTTTATCTCTCTTTCTAAAATTTCCATCTCATACACTTGTCTCAGCAACTGATTTACTCTCTATGCCCTGAGATTTCTAGAAGAAGCCTTTTCTACTGGTTCATCTTGCTCTTTTGGTGTAGGTGATGGGAGTTCTTAATTTCCTGCTACAACCCGCACTGCTAGGTCAGCACCTTCCTCCATTTCTTCTTTTGAATCTAAGTAGGGTAGGTTCAAAATGTTTCCACTATGTGTTTTGATTTCCTTGCCCTTTTCATTGAATTCTAGGTTTCTTTTAACCTGCTTGGTTTTAGAAGAGGAAGGAGGTTGCTATGTTGTTGTTGGGGAGATAGCCCTTCTTTTCCTCTTTCCACTCCTTGGGGTGCTAGATTTCTTCGAAGGAGACTTTCCCTTCTCTTCTAGTTGTAGACCTGTTTCAAAACCATTCCAAAACAAGAAACGTGTCCATGCCATATTTCTCCTCTTCAGCAATTCTTGGATAAGGAGTTATATAAGGCCATGGTGAGACAATCTTCCAGCAATCTTAGTTGGCCGAGCCTTCACTTGGTGTGCCATTTTTTCTAGGCTTCTGTATAAGTAGAAAGGTAGATTCAGTGGGCTCTTTCTTGTGAAATGGTTCATTAGTTTGAAATGATAAATCATGCCCCTATTGTATCTACCTTCACAAGTTATATATACCACAATGGCCTTCAGTGATTGTTGCCACCTCTCTTCTAGCCAGGTGGATGGAACACTTTTCTTCCACACCACCCCTCTGTGTAGAGGCTTCAAATAAGATCTGAACTCCACATCTTTTGTAATGGTGGTTTTAAACCACTTTTCTACAGTCCTTGGGAGTTCAGTCACCTCTACAATTAGGGTTTCATCCACCATGAATTCCTCCTTACCTATGAGTACCTTGCAGCCATCGAAAGAGAGAGAAAATGCCTCAGCTACCTGCTGGGGTGAACCTTGAACTTTCTCACAATATTTGTAGAAGCATGCATCTTTGAAGAACTGGAAGACCTCTGGATGTGCCTCCAGGTAGCTGAAGTCTCCTAATTCTTACTTGAGAGCTGGCCCTCACTTCTTCATTTGCTGAATGTGCTCCTGAGTGCCTACAAAAATTCAATTCAAGTTCTATGGAAGAGGTTAGCAGGTTGACTTTCAAAGGTGGCATCGAGTGGTGGGGATTCATGCAATCGAAGGTGGAGTGTATTGGAGGATAGGGCACTGATTATGAGGGTTTTAACTGCTTGAGAAGTGCTTGAGTAAGATGACGATGGCCTTTGGTGATATCTTCGATACCACTTGCCCAACAATCATTTTTAATTCAAACTTGATATTTAGTGGATATTTTCTGCAGTTTGTTGGATAGATGGAGGGAAAACTAGGGTTTTGAATCACATCGGTCATCACCAGATAAATAACAACCTCCTTAATCATTTACTTACGCCTTGCTGCAATTTCCATGTCCTTTCGGTGGTTTATCTTGCCTAATCATGATCTCTCCTGTGCTGACGAGTTTTGATTTGATGGGCAGTTAACTGTTTCCTCTTTCGGCCTTTTCGACGGTTAAGGGCACCTAGGATTTTTTCTGCTAGTTGCTGAAATCTGAGCTTTTGGTGGCTAATGAACTGTTGACATGTTCCCCCAAGCCACCAAAACTTTATTTCCAAATGGTCTTGCGAAACTTGCTTTCAGCGGATTATAACCTTTTCGGATCTCCTTGTTTAACTGCCGAAAGGCAGGCCTTTCAGTGGCTAATGAACCATCAATACTTTCGCCTAAGCCACTGAAACTGACTTTTTCCCCAACGAATTTTATTTGCTTTCAGTGGTTAATGCCCTCCTTCAATCGCTCGCTAAGCTGCTAAAACCAACGATTTTCGGTGACTAATGAGATGCTTGAAAGTCTCGCCTAAGCCACCAAAATTCCTTTTAACAAATAACCGAACGAGCCATCTTTCAGTGGTTAACCATGATCCTGCGTTAAACTATTAGCTACCGAAACCAAATCTTTTCGATGGCTAATGAGCTGTTGGAAAACTCGCCTAAGCCACCGAAAGCTAAAACTTTCAATTTTGTCAGATATCCAAATACCAGAGATCCTCAATTTGTCAGTCATCTGAAAATATTTCATAATATGACTTGAAATCTTCATCCTATAAAAAACAGGGATGATTTTATGGGAAAAATTTAGCCCATTGGCGAAATTAAAGGAGTTTCAAATTTTCCTTGGGCGAATTTATTATATTAAAAAGTTCTTAGGGTTAATATTAAATAGCCCATTTTTATTTTCAAAAAAAAATTAAAAACATAGTTAGCCCAACGATATTTGGTTGGGAATTATTGCAAAAACAATTTTCGCCCTTTGAAATTTGCTTTGGATCCAGCTTTCACCCACGATTTCCACCATGGGTTTCGGATAGAGGTCCTGTTTGCCAGCAATTTCCAGCATGGGTTTCAGATGGACGTCATGTTCGCCAATGATTTCCAGCATGGGTTTAAGATGGAATTTATGTTTGCCCTTAATTTCATGAAATGGTCATTTTTTAGTCCTATTCAGCCTCCATTTGGTTTCAGAGCCCCTGTTCGTCCTTGAAATCAGGAAATGAAAGTTTTTGGACCCTCATTCACCCCAATTTGGCTTCTAAATCTCTCGTTCCTCCTATATTTGGCATTTTTTGGAGTCCCATTCACCCCGATTTTGAGTATTTATCGTTTCTAGACTCTATAGCCCCATTTGGCATATGAATGATGGGTTTGCTTAGTTTATGCACAATTATTTAAGACCAAAGAACATCTATGGTGACCACAATGAATTCAAGAAGAATTTGTACTGGATTTATGTGCCAACGAAGTTCAAATTCAATCTCTGTTGCATATGGATTCTATGTATTAGTCTTCACACGACTCTAAGTCTTTGAGTTACAGGTTAGTCTATCTCAATTCATATTTTGGGTGCTCAATGTGATTGAATTTCATAGTTGAAATTAAATTATTTTGGATTAATGAGGTAGGGTTATTGTTGCTATTAAGTTGATTTCTTGGGTTTTTTGTTGTTGTTGTTGGAATAGGCCCTATGACCTAGGGAATAACTCTCCTACATATAGTTCTAGTAGGTCGTGACCTCTCTAGACAAATTCATGATTTCACCCTAGTACTCTCAATGAGATTATACTCTTGAATAATAATCTGTCAGCCTGTCTGCCATCTAATTTTGGGTTGTTGAAAAACCTGATTGTCTTTGATGAGAGCTCCAATAAACTAGTTGGGCCTCTTCCAAACAACATTGGGCAGATGGTCATCTTGGAACAATTGGATGCTGCCCACAATATGTTAATATCCAAGATCGTCCAGAGCATCTGTGCATTGCCCAATTTGGATAATTTTACTTACTCCTATAACTTCTTTACCATAGAGGCACCCAATTTCTTGGCCCTTCCCAGCAGAAGCGCTACCTTCAATAAGAAGAGAAATTGTATCCCTAACAAGCATGAGCAGAGAAAACTCCATCAATGTTTAGCTTCCTTGTCTCGGCCTGGTGTAGATAAAAATGTCATAGGCAAGAATCTCAAGTATTGGGCTCAACTTCAAATGTATAGATTCACATGAAAAATGGATGGTGGATGCACCGTATTCTCTATGGTATTTTTTAGTTATAAGCTTAAGATACAATTTAGTATTTCTGGATTTCAAAATTTAGATCTATCGTTTCACTCTTTTAGTATTTGTGTGTCATGTCAAAAAATTCCACTATTAATTCATTAATATGAAAAGAGTTCTTTCTACTCCACATGAATTGTGCATCATATAGCTGGGTTAGTGTTGGAAACCATGAATTCATGTCAGAGTCGATACAAATGTAGAGATAAGAATCTCTAGTATGGGGCTCAACTTTAGATGTATATATTAACATGATAAATGGATGGTGGATTCACCACATTCTCTATGGTGTTTTTTAGTTAGAATATTAAGATACAATTTAGTAATTCTGGAGTTCAAAAGATAGATCTATCATTTCATTATTTTAGCATTTGTGTCTCATGTAAGAAAATTACACTATTAAATTCATTAGTATGAAAAGATTTCTTTCTACTCCACATGAATTGTGCGTCATATATCTAGGCTTGTGCTGGAAAACATTACAATTGCAAAGCGTATAAAATTGATTATGAAAAATATATAATCTGGAGATGAGTTACTTTTAGCATTTAAATGTTAAAAGAGATCTATTACTTTTCTTTTATTAAGGTGAATCGATTTTTAACTTCTATTAATTGGAAATCTTAGGAATGTTGCACGGATTACCGATTCTTGTCAATCGTGTGATAAGTTCTTATTGTATTCCATGTCATTTCTATTATCATGTTTAATATTTGTGAACCTAATGCAGGGGAGATAGCATCAATATGAATTTAGCATCATTATATAGATGTGGGAATTTGTTAAAAAGGAACCGATGTATAGTTGTGGAGAGTTTGGATCGATGTTTCATGTTGCATTCCTTTTGAGAACTGCAAGGTCTTGTTATACAGAATTTCATGTTTATAAAATCTTGTCATTTACAACATTAATAATCAGCAGTGTTTCACTGGAACTGATTTATGAATATGTTTTCGAGAGAAAGGCAGAATGTAGGGTGGTACCCGTTTATGTTTTGACTATTTCCTTTTTGGCAAGAGTTTCTTGAATTGAACACTATGTTATCATTTTTTAAAGTCAATATTCAATAACCTAATATAGTAGGGAAACTTCCATAGGACATTAGACATAAAGTTGCTTTAATACAAGTGCTATATATTGCTTCTTTTTTGGTTTCTATACTATAAGGACATCCATATGTTGTGATGTTTATCAACAAAGATCAGAACATGTACAAGCATTACAGAATACAGACACCACTGTCATATCAAGAAATCTATTTACTGTTTTTCATCCAGTTCAACTATTCCATAGGGGATTAATTGTTACCTCAAAGCATCTCTTTGAACTTTTTTTCTTGGAATGGTCCTTATCCTTTCTTCAACATTTCAATTCCATGACAAAATAAGAAACTTTTCATAGCATGGCATAAATGATAATATATGAATACCATGTTATTTTTTCTCCACCCCACCATATTATTGGAGGCTTTGCATGTGATAAAGAAAAAGGGGACAAAAAGAGTGCACGCTTTGTACATGGGGATCCATGCATTTTTTTTCTTTTGTACCTTCATTAATTTCAGCTAAGCTGCACAAGTTTAATATTTGTGAGTACAATCAATAAGTGGTTTCATTTGGTTACTGAAGTGAATCCCATTCCAAATTTTCTTCTTTTGTGCCTTCATTAATTTCAGCTAAGACGCACAAGTTTAATATTTATGGGTACAATCAAGAAGTGGTTTCATTTGGTTACCAAAGTGAATCCCATTTGGTTTCCATTCCCAAAAGCAATGGAACATTACTAGGAAAAAAGTGACTACAAAATATTACATAGTGCTTAAGATACCCATTAACATGTTCTACACATTGCTCCACTGAAAATGATTTTACTTGCATTGTGCCATGTGGTAGTTAACACTGTGGAGCTCAAGGGCATAACATTTGGTCAATA